>LOJH01001920.1:0-16632 GCA_001685095.1 Ellobius talpinus
AATAAAGTGTGTTCCAAGAAGAATCCTGCTGTGGTCGTCATTTTCTGCTGGCAGGAAGTGGCGCGCTACAGTAGGTGGCCTGCTTGCCACCTAAGGCCAGGGTGACGTCCTGGACTGCTCACAATTGTCATGTCTGGGTCTTTGTTGACATCCATGACCCACATTGCAACCAAAGGCCACAAGGGTGTCTGAGGTCTGGGCCTCTACCTGGGACCATTTTGGTATCCAAGGGCCATACCACTGCCAGGGTCATTCTGATCTGAGTGGCCTGTGCTGCCGCCAGGAGACATGATATCTAGACCTGAGCTCCTGCCAAGGGCCATGTATGGGTCCATGTCCCTATAGCACCCAGGGTCTGTGTTGATTCTCATGACTTCAGTAACCACTGAAGGCATCGTGGATGCTCAGGTCTGGTCATTCACCTGACACCAGGCTGGTATCTGAGAACCTTGTTATTGTAGGGGCCTTGCAGATCTGAATGTCCCGTGCTGCCATCCAAGGCCATGGTCATGTCTGGGTCTCAAACTGTAGTGTAGGACCACGTCTGGATCCATGGGTCTACCAGGTTGTGCTGATACCTGTGCTTCCTGTTACCACCAAAGACCATGCAAATACCCAGGATCTGGGCCATCACCTGAGGTCAAGTGGAGGTCTGAGGGACATGCTACAGTCAGGGACATATAAACCTGAGTGGCCAGTGCTGCCACCCTGTGCCATGGTGACATCTGAGCCCGGGCTGCTGCTGAGGGCCATGCCTGGGTCTGTGACCCTACTACAGCTAGGGTCTAAGTTGATGGTTACTGTTACCACCAATGGCCATGTGGATCCCCCAGGTCTGGTCAGACACCTGAGATCATGTTGGCATCCATGGGGAATGCTGCCATCAGGGTCATACTGATCTGGGTGCCCTGCGTTGCCACCAGGGTCATGGTAACACCTAGACCTGAGCTGCTGTGGAGGGCCATGTCTCAGTCCATGGTCTTGCTGCATCTGGGGTCTGTGTTGATGTCCATGGCTCATAGGAACCATGTGTGTTGAAATTCAAGGATTGTACTGAGCCAGCCCCACTGTTCACTGGCCCTGAGATAGCTTGCCTTGCCCCATGTTGGACAGTGCAGTAGGAAAGCTGACTCCACTCCTCATGAGAGAGCTGGCCCCCACACTCTGGAGAGATGGCTCCACCCCTCACCATGGGCACAGGAGAACTGGCCCTGCTGGCATGGGCTTAGGAGAGCTGCCTTCATGCCTGTTTGAGGAGGATGGTTCAGTTACCACCCAGACCCACATCTGGGCCTTGGATTGACCCACCCTAACATCTACCCCTTCTATGACCTACTGGAGTTCATGAAAGGATTAGTCCTGCAGGATGATAGCCTCAGGATATCCATGACTTAGGGAAACAGCAGGATAGCTGAGAGGACTTTTGGTCTGTGAAAGTCCAGTGATGATGGTGGGCCAGAGGCCTTGAACCAGGCAATAACTTATTTTGATGAACATTTATGGGTGAGATTGATTGCACAAAGGGGTATAATGTGTGACACACCACAGGTCCTAGTGCCACTAGGAAGAGGTGTTGGAGAGTTGGGAAAGACAGAGGAGCAAGATGTTTTTTGTTTGTTTGTTTTTGTTTGCTTTGTTTTATCTTTAATTATTTTGGGGGAGGTTATTTTCAGGGGAGGCATGCTGCAGTGATGAGGGGTGGATATGGAGGGATGGGGTGAGTGATATGGGGGTGTATGATGTGAAATTCCCAAAGAATCAATAAAGAATTGTATTATATAAAAAGAAAAGAAAACAACAGAAGCCATCCAACATTGATCTCTGATCTCTCTCTCTCTCCACACACACACACACACACACACCACAAATGAAATGAGTTTGCTGAACACACTAACATATAACATGATAGAAATTACATAGTTGTTCTAATTCAGTTTTTGTTAACTTGACATAAGCTAGAGTCATCTGCAGAGAGGGAGCCTCAATTGAGAAAATGCCCCCATTAGATTTGTCTGTGATGTATTTTCTTGATTGTTGACTAATGTAGAAGGACTAATGTGGGCAGTGACATCCCTGGACTGGTTGGTGGTCCTGCTGCTGGAAAAAACTGGGTTGAGAAAGCCACGAGGAACAAGTTAGTAAGTAATCCTCCTTCATTTCATGGCCTCTGCTTTAATTTCTACCTCCAGGCTCCCGCTATGGGTTTTCTTGACTATGATGATGTTGACGTGTGTGTGTGTGTGTGTGTGTGTGTGTGTGTGTGTGTGCGCGCGCGCACGCACATGCCCATGTATGCTCATATGCACACATGTTCGTATGTGCACAAATGCCCATGAAGGCCAGAAGGCATCAGATCCCCTAGATCTGGAGTTATAGGCTGTTTTGAGCTACCTGGTATAGGTGCTGGGAACTGAACTCAAGTCCTCTGAAACTAACCCCTTCTCCCTGCCGTGTTTGTCAGTATCTCAGCAGTAGAAAAGCAAAGTAGGAGCATAGAAACAAAGTTTTAAAGTAATGTATATTTTATTATACAATGTTTCACAATGTTTCCCCAACTCCATGGTGGATACATTAAAATGCAGACTTCCTTTCTTCTCCATTATTTCCCACAGGCCCTTGTGCTGAAGACTTGGTCCCCTGTAGCGCCTGCACTATGGTATAGTTCGTGAGCCAGGAACTAGGCTGGAGATTTCAAAACATACACACACAGACAGAGACATGGGGACAGGGGTCATCCTCAAAACAAGAATGCCAATGTTATTGCACTCCAGGGAAGCTTATATAGGGCTCCTTAACTGATAACCACACCCCAGCTCTTGGGATTTCCAGCAGTTCCCCAACTGCAAACACAGGAAAATAAGCTGTTTTGCTCAGTTCACTCCAGCAGGCAAAGGGTCTGAGGCAGGCAAAGAAAGTCAAGGGGCCAGGGATCTGCAGCCTCCAACAGTTCCCAGGGTATGGTGCTGTTGGGAGGTGGTAGAACATTTGGGAGATGGGGCTTAGCAAATGATGCAGGGCACGGGAGCATTACTTTGAAGAGAATGTTGGGATCCTGCCCCTTCCTGTCTCTGGCAACCCAGACACAGAGAAGCTCAGAGCAACAGAAATGTTCCAAACTTTGAACCAAAGAATAAACCTTTTATTATCCTTTTATTATTAAAGAATAACCTCTTGTTATTAATAAACCTTTATTATCAAATTGAATTATCTTTGTTATTTGTTACAGTAGCCAAAACCCAGCTAACACTAGTGGCTATGGGTTGGTTCCAAGAGTCCACATTTCTCATAGGTGGGTAGGCAATGTTGATGCTGTGGGCTCCTGAAATACATTTTTGGTAGCTTGGTTCACAAACATGAAGACATCATCAGAGCTATGAACTATGAAAGAGAATGTTTGCAAATTGAGCCTGGCACAGGTTGTTGAATTGCAATTAAATTATCAGGCATAGTGCTGCCCTTATGAATAATTATTGGTAAAAATTTTGGTTAAAATGAAGCCTCCTTTTCCCTTAATTTTCACAGTATGGCATTCCTGAAAAAATACCTTGTGTTCATGTGTGAAGTAAAGTTGAATTGCAGACAAACTTTATATCTACAGGAACTACCAGTAAAATTCTTGAGGTTTTCATAGACCCTTACAGCAAGATGGTCTCTATACATGGAACCTTCTACCTCGTGACATTCAGGATGGTTAACATCATCTAAACTTACACTTTAAATGTCTACAGCATGATTAAGTCATGGTGATAAACAAAATCGGACCCAGCAAATTTCCTAAGTGTTTTGGGGTACAATGTAGAATTTACAAAATATAAATTAAGGCAGAGAAGGCGTCTCAGTTTTCTAATGAGCAGTCATGGCAGAAACCCATTCAAGGGCTGGACAGATGTCTCAAGGATCAAGTGTTATAGCTTCTAAGAGATACCAGGATCCACTCTGACCTTCTGATATGTTTCTTTTTGCTTAGGAAAGAAATGCTACTTCAAACCAGTCTGGGAACGGGATCGGCTGGGATAGATCACCTGTTTTAGGAATTCCTGAGTCTACAGATCAACTGGGATCTTCCTGAAATGTACTATGTGGTAAGTCTGGGTGAAGGTATCTGAGTGTCTGTACATCTACAAGGTGCATACTGTAGTTGCTGGTACCCCACCCATGTGCCCCACCAGCTCTGAATTCCTGAGTTGATGAGAGTGTCACTGTTGTTGGAAATGGTGACACCAGTTGAGACGATCCTAGGGCTTCCAGGACAGGAGCCACCTTTCAGGTCTTTCTTTCCCCTATGCCCTAGTTTCCCTTCCCCCACTGTGTTATTTTTTTCCTCTGGGCTTGCTGAAGGCTGGCATGCTGAATTTGAGCTAGTTGGTGTACAGGGTTCTGGGTGTCGTTTTATCTCCTCTGGAATAGGAACAGAATGGGTAGCAGTGAGTTTATGATCATTTGAAGGTTTGATGCGACAGCATAACTAGCAAAGACCTATTTATGTCATTCAAAGATTTAAATAGCTGTCCTTTGACATCTTGTTAAGGAATATTTGGAAGTCAGATTAAAGATTATATCAAATTAACATAATTATTTGCTGACAATTGAGATTTTTCTCTTTAAAATTAAACATTATTAAGGGGAAATTATTTGGTTCTAGAGCCAAAAATACAGAAATATGGACAGATGTTATAAATTGCAGAATGTGAGCAACCTAGAGAAGAGCACTAGGGAGGTACTTGCTCCCACAGATTGTGCAAGTACATGACCCACACCAGGGAGTGAGGACCCATGACAACGATTCATGGCAGAAAAGCCAAGCTACCAATTTCATGGAGGGTGTTCTGCTGACCTGGGTGAAGAAATTGCCCATGAGTCTGTTTGATTGTTAGTTATAGGGATGCTGTTTTTTTTAACTATTTAGTTTTGGGGTTGGCCACAGCAAACTCCATTGAAAGCCACTCCAGATCCTGTTCTTTTAAATTTTGTTTTTTTGCCATGGTAAGAATGGAACCCATGACCTTTTGCATACCAGGCAAGTATTTTCCCTTGGAGCCACACACCCAGCATGCCATGCCAGATATTATTCTTGGTGACACACAGAAAATTCTCAATCATTCTCTCAGCAGATTTCCTACTCTGATTTTAGAACTTTCTTCTTGGCCTTCTTACAGGCATAATATTATTTGGCTGCACAGTGATGTTTCCTATTTTGAAGGGAATGAATTTAATGGAAAAAAATAGACAAAAAAGCCCAAACAGAACATAAAAGTCAAAATTGCAACTAGGTAAACTTCCCCTGCACAGGACACTTAGTCATGATTAAGTCATGAAAAATCTGTTATTATTGAAAGAGAATTAGGTCCCAGAAGCCAAAACCAACTTTTGAAGTCTTGCTGCTATAAGAGGCAGTCAAGACTGCTGCACCCTAATTTTCCTGGGTTTGCTACAGGCTTGCTGGCTGCTCACATCTACATCCACAGGGGTGAAGGGTGGTTGTTTGGGATGTGGTACCTGATGCGATTCTGTGAGATAGGGACCTCGTGGGTCCAAGTTGTCCCACTATGGTTTTGAACCCATGGCAGGTGAGAGACAGACAGAGGGTGAGAGACAGACGTGCCATGCAGATAGAACTTATGTGGGGGGTTTTATTGAGAGACGGGGAATGGAAAAGGGTAGAGGGGAGATTGGCCTCTGGGGACAGGAGCAACTGAAGAGAAGAGTGCAATGGTCTATCCTGCCCCTTTAAGAGAAAAGCCCCGCCCACTCCTGCCCCAGTCCACCTCTGAGGCAGGCAAATCTTTCTTCTGCTTCTAGTCTGTGCCCCTTCCTTTCTGTCTTTCTCTTGAAGGGCCTGCTTCTACCTTGCTCCCTTCTCCCTATTTCTCCCCTTCCACCCCTCTGATTTTCTCTCTCTCTCTCTCTCTCTCTCTCTCTCTGCCTCTCTCTGCTCTTCTCCCTTCTCCCCTTCCCCCTTTCCCCTCCATAACCCACTAAATAAATACCCACTTACTCTGCATGGCGTGCCTATCCTTCTGTCTCTTACCTGGTGGGGCTGTGGCTCCTTGTGGGACTGGCTGCCCCACCAAGGTCTCTTGCCTACCATGTGGCTCCCTGCCTAGGCTCTCTGCCTGGGACTTGCTGCCCCTTGTGGTCCATGGGCCACTCAGAGGCTACCTGCCTAAGACTGGCTGCCTTCATGGCCCACCGTGGTCACAGGACCCACTGCCCCCTGTAGCCACTTGGGGGAACAGCACCATTTTTACTTGAACTATTATAAAGAAGGGAAGGGAAGGGATAAGAGGGGAGAGAAGGGGAGGGGAGGGGAAGGAAGGGAAAGGAAGGGAGAAGAGAGATAAGTAGGCAGAGTTTTGCCTTTTAAAAGGACAGGGTACTGTCTGCCCTGCACAGGGGTGACACACTCAGGCCATCAAGGGGCGGGACCAGGGATACCTGGATGCTAACAGTGATTGGGTAACAGTGCCTCAGCAGGACTGAGGCTCAGAGTGGGGCATCTTTTCTCAGGGGGTTATAAAATGGTCGTGTTGCTGAGACAAAGTTTATTTCACTATAATGTGTTGCCTGGTAATACATTGAAACAAATTCAATTCATAGAAAAGCTAACATATTAATGATAACAAAACAAACAAAATAACCCATTGCCCCTGCCAGCAAGCTGCTGGCTCACACTTTCTCTTCAGGTTGCCTTTTAGTCTTCTTGGCTGGACCTTGGCAGTGGCACAGGGCTCCATACTTAGGATGTTCTGGCTTTGCTCAGAGCTCTGCTGTTACCTTGGGTTCTTGATCACTTTAGACAGGTGCCCAATCATTTTTATGTTTTTGGCTTTGTTTGTGTGTCTGTGATTGTGCACTTGGTGTGCAGGTATGTACCTGTATAGACCCCTAGGTCCCTTTCTGTCATTCTCTGCCTGTTCTTTGGGGCAGTGTCTCTCCTTGAGTCTGGGGCTTTTTCTGTATTAGATTGGAAACCAGCAAAGCCTGTCAATCCCCTGTCTCCGGCCCAGTCAGAGCTGGCGTTTGCAGAACCACCTGGCATGCTGCACGGGAGCTGGAATCAGAACTCTAGCTCTCATGGTTGCAGAGCAAGCACTCCTAACTGCTGAGCCAACTCTCTAGCTCCTTCATTTTCATTTTTCATTTACTCCACAAGGTGCTCACTTCCCTATATACCAATATATTTATATGTGTATCTGGCTGTGAGAGCAGTGTGTATGTGTATCTGAATTCTCTCTGATCTCACAGCTATCAGTATGTTTTCAGGACATTAGATTCTGTGACTCCATCTTTATGATGATCCGCTATACAGAGTTAGCATATCCATATCTCATTTTTCCCCTGAGCATGCTCTTGCTGGTTCTCGGTAACATATATTCCAGAGCAGTGAATGCCAATTTCCTTATCTTTCTCCTTCGAGAGCTTTTATTCAGGGTATATTCTCAGGATGGAGACTCTTGGCTTGGCTGACCACACTACTCAATGTGCTAAGGCCAGAGGCTCATGCTGGGGTAGTTAGTTATCATGCTGGGGTAATTATCACATTGGGGTAGTTAGTTATCATGCTGGGGTAGTTATCATGTTGGGGTAGTTAGTTATCACGCTGGGTAGTTATCATGTTGGGGTAGTTAGTTATCACGCTGGGTAGTTATCATGTTGGGGTAGTTAGTTATCACGCTGGGTAGTTATCATGTTGGGGTAGTTATTACCCTGGGGTAGTTATGCTAGAGTAGTTATCATATTGGGGTAGTTAGTTATCATGCTGGGGTAGTTGTCATGTTAGGGTAGTTATCATGCTGGGGTAGTTACCATGTTGGGGTAGTTACCATGTTGGGGTAGTTATCATGCTGGGGTAGTTATCACACTGGGGTAGTTACCATGCTGAGGTAGTTGTCATGTTGGGGTAGTTGTCATGCTGGGGTGGTTATGATGCTGGGGTGGTTATCATGGTGGAGTAGTTAGTTATCATGTTGGGGCATTTATTAGTGTGATCTCTTTCCTCTTGGAAGGATGCTGGTTTGAAATACACATTTTAAGGCTTTGCTGTTCTACAGATTTTATTATGATCATTGACCATTTTTCAAAGATTGATGATCAAGTAATCAACAAGGAGATTTTGTAACTTTTTGACTGTTCAGTTGGAGCCTCTGGCTCCCCCTGCAGTGTCCAGGAAGCCCCGTTCCCATCTCTCTCTCTCTGAACAAAGGAAAGGCACCAAAAAACCCAGTTCCACATTCTTGGCGACAACTGCAGCTTCCTCCCCTGTAGCTGTCAACTACTTAAGATCCAACGTGCTCAGCTTTTGACCACACTTGGGCACAAACCCAGCTTGTGGTGGACACATTGTCACCTCTCACCTACAATCTATAAAACTTTCCTGCCTTGGCCTGGGCACATGGTTTTTCTGGCCTCCATCTCTGGGACCCGAGAACCTGTCTGGGATTTGCTTTGCTCATATGTCTGTTGTTATACTTTTTCAATTCAGCTTGGTCTGGCTTACTGCGTCAGTGGAGAAACTTATTATCAGGGCCATAAAAATCTATTAATATCATTGATAATACTCTCATTGCATTCAGAATAAAATATAGGAAAAAGAGCGTGTTTTAAAAAGCTTATCAAAACATGTAGCTCTCCTCATAATTAAGAGAATATAATTAATTCACTATGCAATAAGACATTTTGGCTTTGTTGTTTTTATTAACTATGTGGTTATTAGAGGTGTCACATGGTGACAGGGAAACTATAGAGATGTTACCGTTTATTCTCAAAATCTAAGATAATTTATTAATATCTTAAAATCTCATTAATCGCGGCACTATCAATTTAAAATTTGTGGTAATTTGGGAAGCAATTTAATTAAGATTCCTCTTTGTTTGACTGAGAGAGGAAAAAGTTGATCTCTAAGTGAGGGAATGCTGTAAGCCAGAGTTTACGAGACATTTGTACACTGTGGAGAATAAATAATTCAATGAACTCTAGTAATTGCACTTGTGCAACCCAAACAAACAGCTCTGCAGCTGGGCCTGCAGCCGCTTAGCCCAAGACTCTGATTTAATAGCTCAAGGAATTCCACCAGGGTCATTTCCCAAGTCTGACAACTGCACCCAGAGTATTTGACTCATGACCATGGTCCCCCTAGAGCAGTGGTTCCCAAACTTTCTAATGCTGTGACCCTTTAACACAGTTCCCCATGTTATGGTAATCTCAACCCTAAAAGTGTTTCTGATGCTGCTTTATAACTGTCATTTTTCCTGTTATGAATTGCAACTTCAATATTTGTATTGTCTGATGGTCTTAGGTGAGCCCTGCGAAAGGGTCATTTAACCCCCAGAAAGGGTTGTGACCTACAGGTTAAGAACCATTTCCTCAGCACTTCCTTTCCTCAGAAACAGTGTGGTAACATCACATCTTCCAGAAAGGCATTGCTTTCAGATCCCCAGGACTTCACTTTTACCCTTGAAGCTAAAGACCATATTTTCAGGATCAATGTGAGAATCACGTCAGTGTTTCTAAGGTGTGTTTCTATGTGCTTGGATGTGACCTTTATGAAGCAAAGTGCATTTCAGGATTCCCAAGGCCTGCAGATCCCTATGGAATGTCTCCTCCTGCTGTTAGACTGCAAATGATTGCCTGCAGTGAAGCCTAAGCTGTCTGCACTTAGCTGAGGACCCAAGGCAATGCTGGGCTGCCTGGCTGTCAGGCCTTGTTCCTAGAAGGTCAGAGTTAGAAGGTTAGATAGAGGATACAGACTTCTGAGTCTGATAGTTCTGTTTTAAACTTGTCTTTGACACTCCTGTGACTTGTACACACTCCCTATCTTTTGTGGGGCTAGTTTCCTCGTCTCTATGCCACCAGAGTTTTCTCCCTGAAGATACTAAGCTTGGATAGTGTTCCTGAATGTCCCAGGAAAGACAAGGGATTTCTGAGAGAAAACATGGAGGTGGGGTGGGGAGGGGTCGGAGGTGGGGTGTGTGGTCAAGAAGCTGGAGTTTCATGAGATACTTCTCCAGTGAAAAGAATTCTCATGCCTTAAGTCATCTTGATGGGCTGCATCGTAACGGACAGCTGGCCACTCTTGCCCTGACTGGGGTCACATTTCTGTTGCCCCTCTGATATCCTTTCTTCTCTCCGTCCCTCTCACCTCCTCCCTCATTCTCTGGGATGCCTTTGGAATCCACGCAGCATGACATCTGGGCTTCTCTGGAGTGTATGAATCAAGACAACAAGTTGGAATATTCTTGTGACCTTGCCTTACTACCTTGCGTCAGACATCAAGACATCATTTATTGTCACCTCTGCTATATTCTGTTGGCCACATCAGGGTGTTTCTTATTTAATACAGGAAGGAGATAAGCAAATGACTATAATAAGCTAAGGATTGTTAGAGCCGTTTTAAAACATGGCTTCCATATTTACTTGCAATTGGTCTTTCTGCTTTTAGGTCTACATAATACTCCCAGTTTCCCAATGCAGTTTGACCTTTGATTCTAAGCCTTCTAGGTTCTGACTCTAGCTCGGGAAACTGGGTGGCCTTGTCACCAGAGCTGCCTCTGTCTGCACACCACGCTGTGTTCCCTTCCCCAGCACCAGCCTCCTCTCCAGGACTTTTCTGCAGTCTCCCGTCTGCCAGGGGATGCCCGCCAGTGGGCTTGTCACCATCACCAGACAGATTCAAGGACGATGAACGCAGACATGCTGGTCAATCTATCATTTTTAACTGGAAGCTGGAAGTTGCGTTTTTAAACCCAGCCTCCAGAGCAACACATAATTTTATTTCATAGACTGATTTTCTGATTATCTCTATGAATAAATTGTCTTTCCCTAATAGCCAAGAATGACTAGCTAATCCAATTGATAGTAAGGTTTTTTTTTCAACTTCAGTTTGTCTACACACATGGCCAACACAGTTTTGGCTTAGCAGGGAATAAAGTCTGTAGTTTGTGCCGGGCTCTGAGACTAACATTGTGTTCTAGAAGTTGCAGTAAAAGACAAGGCTGAAGAGTGGTGATCTTGTCCCTTTTGTGGGTGAAGCAACTCTGTAATAGACCTTTCCCCATCATTAAAAATGTCTCCTCTCCTAACCAACTGCAGTTCCTTCATGAATATTTACGGTTCTCCATTCCCTGTCCTTTTGATTACTGTGGCCCTCATTTACCCTGACGCAAATGCTATCTGGTGTTTTGGGGCTAATAACAAAGGACATACATTTTCCTTTTAAAACCAATGAGAAACCAAATCGAGAAATTCCCCCAAAAATCTATTGTCAGAGTTACTTTTACATCATTTTTTCTTTTCCCTACAGTGAGTTCTGTAAGACAATAATTCATGCTACTGTTTGAAAAGCCACATAGCCAGAAAAACAAAACTAATCAGTGCAAGTCATCTGTAATTCTACCATCTCCTCTAGGCATGTATCTTTTCTGATTTGTTTTCTGCACAAATATACTCTTATATAGTAATTGTTTCACTGAGTGGTTTATTGCCACCATCTTTCCTGGCTGAGGGATATGAGCTTGAATAATCAATTTTACTGTAAGCATTTTAGTTCATTTCATAAATACAGTAGTATATTTAATCGATTTCTCAGCAATGGAAGTTTTGGTTATAATATTTTCATGGTAATGAGCAATGTTATGATAAATATTTATAATATGTGAGTGTGTACAGACACACATGGTACTTCTTCTATATTTCTGAATGGCAGAGCCTTGGGTAGTAGAAATTCTGGATTGCAGGATATTCCTATTGCTTATCAACTTGACATTCAGGAGCGTGGAAATTTTTATATACCCAGAAACAGGTTTTTGAATCTTTAGCTTCCGTGCCCTCCTCTGCACAGATAAAAATAGTTATTTTAGTGTTTTCCAGTGAGAATGTCACCATTCCTACCTCTGCCCTCATTTCCTGCTCTTACTCTCCATGACTTCCAGAGCCTCAGTGGCTTGTTGCTCCCTGCTGGATTTTCTCCTAGGCCAGTCATTGTAGTCACCAGTAGGAGATGGAACAGAGCAGAGTAAAGAGACGTCAAAGCACTTATTCTTCTGCTCCGTCTGCCAAGTTGGTAGGTGTCGACACCATTCAAGCAAAGACCACAGGTCCTATCTGGGGGGGTCTCTGCTCACCCTGGCTTCTAGTACCTTCTCGCTTGTCGTTTGTGGCTGAAAGTGGGGAATGGCTTCCAGCGGGGCAGCTGCTAGTCTTGGATCCATTTGTCTCTCATGGGTGGTGTCTGTGGTGGTGGGAATAGGTATGCCCCCCATAGACTTACATATTTGAATACTTGGCCCATTGTTGTGGCCTTGTTGGAGCAGATGTGTCATGTTGGAGAAAGTGTGTCACTATGGGGGTTGGCTTTGAGGTCTCAAATGCTCAAGCTACACCCAGTGTGGAACACAGTCTCCTTGTGCTGCCTCGGATCCAGAAGTAGAACTCTCAGCTCCTTTTCCAGCACTATATCTGCCTGCACGCCACCATGTCCCACCATGATGGTGGTGGACTAAACCTCTGAAACTGTCAGCCACCCCAATCAAATGTTTTTCTTTGTAAGAGCTGCTGTGATGTCCCGTCACAGCAACAGAGACCCTAACTAAGACAATGTCCCTTAGCTTGTCTGTTCATTGTAAAACGTTCCCTAATTAAACTCCTACAGTTACTGTACTGTGTTTTCAACCTTGATGCTGAATAATGTTGAAAGAAGCATCTCATTTTATGGTGGACATTGAGCTCCATATACTGCAATGTCCTTTCACTTAACTTAGTTTTAGCATTTTTGCCAACTGTAATTCCATAGTTTTCTTATTTGTTATTATACCCACTTGGATTTACTGGCGTTTTTCAGATTATGTCATGATCAGAATATTTTTCCTATCTCAGCTATGGACATTTTTTTTGTGTGCTTATACTTACAATTTTTATCTTTATATCTTTAATCCACCTGTGTTTTATTCTGAGTGAAGGCATGCCTGAAGAACAATATTTCTAGCATCTTACCATGCGATTTTCTCCCCCCCCAGCAATACTTGCTGATACCCATCAATACTTCTGGCTCAAGTCCCATTAACACACTAGCCACTTATTATCATTGTTCTGTAAAGTGATTTTTATGTCTATTCTGGCTCCTTATCGAGCCCCTTTCATTTCTGTAATTTTTCAAGTATATTTCAAAACCTGGCAGAATTAATTTTCTCACATCTTTTTTTTTCACTCTAGTTTTAAATATTTGATTTTCATGTTTGTTCTTCTAAACAAAAATAAAATAAAATTTCAAGACCCCAGATCGTCTCAGATTGGGCTTTGGTACTATATTATATTCATTTTTTACTTCACAGAGGAACAACATCTTTTCAAATTTGAAACTTTTGATCTAAAATATAATTAATGTGTACTTGCTTAAGTCTTTGAAATCTCATTAAAATTTCATCATCTACTTTTCTGCAAAATTGTTATTTACTCTTATATTTAAAACAAATTGTCATTGACATCGTAACATTTTACTTTTTCACATTAAAATTTTTTATTGTATTTTTATACTTTAAAAGAATTTTACGATTTAAATATATTTTGATCATATTATTCCCCTCCCCACAGTCCTTCCATAGCCTCTCCCCTTCTCGACTCACCCAACTTTAAGTTCTTTCTCAAAAAACAAACAAAATCAATACAACAAATCCTCCCCCAAACCAAGAAAATAAAATAAAACACCACCCAAAACAAAACAAAGCAAAAAACCTGCCAAACTGTAACCAAATAAAAGCACATATGCACACAAAACAAACTGTGGAGTCCATTGCAGACTGGTCAGTTACTCTTGAACATGAGGCCTGCCTGGACTGATTGATATACTCAGTGTCACTCCACGGAAGAAAACTGATTTTACCTCCCCCAGAAGCATAGAGGACAAAGGTCGGCTCAGTTGTGTCTTAGTTCGGGTCTCTATTGCTGTGAAGAGACACCACGACCACGGTAACTCTTACAAAGGAAAGCATTAATTGGTGGCAGCTTACAGTTTACGAGCTTTAGTTCATTATCCTCATGGTGGGACATGGCAGCAAGCAGGCAGACGCGGGGCTGGGGAAGGAACGGAAAGTTCTACATCTTGATCCACAGACAGCAGGAGGAATCTGTATGCCACTGTGAACGTAGTTTGAGCACAGGAGACCTCACAGCCCACCCCCAACAGTGTCACGCTTCCTCCAACAAAGCCACATCTCCTAATAATGCCACCTCCTTCGGGGGATCATTTTCTTTTAAACTGTCACAAGTTGTTAACCCTTACCCTATTAATTAATTCTTAAGAAATAAAACATAATAAGATAAAACAAAAGCTATTACACACAAGTTGGATAGGACAAACTACCAGAAGGAAAAGAGCCCAAGAGAAGCTACAAAAATAAGAGCCCCATCAGTCACACACTCAGGAAACCCATAAAAGCACTAAACTAAAAGCCATAATATAAGCACAGAGGATCTGGTGCAGAGCCATGCAGATCCTGTGCCTGCTGCTTCAGTCTCTGTGAGTTCATCTGAGCTTTGCTCATGTTGATTCAGAGGGCCTTGTTCTCCTGGTGTCCTCTTTCCCCTCTGACTTTTACACTGTTTCTGCATCCTCTTTGGCAGGGTTGCTTGAGCACTGAGGGAGGATTTGATAGAGAGACATCCCATTTAGGGCTGCGTGCTGTGGGGTACTATTTTAAGATGTGTTACATTTTTCTTCATGTCGTTGGGACATTTGTTTTGGTGATGCAAAGATGTGTTGCACTCTTTTATGTTGCATTCGTTTAACTCATGAAGCTGTGTTACGTTGCCTGTCTAAACCACCCAGTTGGTCTAATAAAGAGGTGAACGGCCATTAGCAAAGGCAGGAGAAAGGATAGGCAGGTTTGGCAGGCAGAGAAAATAAATAGGAGGAGAAATCTAGGAAAAAGAGGATAGAGGATCAAAGTATGAGAAAAGAAGGAGAGAAGACATCAGGGGCCAGTTCCCTAACTACACAGCAAGCCGCAAAGTAAGAAGTAAAGAAAAGATATACAGAAATAAAGGTAAAAGCCCAGGGGCAAAAGGTAGACAGGATAACTTAAGAAAGGCTGGCTAGAAATAAGCCAAGCTAAGACCGGCCCTTCATAAGAAAGAATAAGCCTTCGTGTGATTTATTTGGGAGCTGGGTGGCAGTTTCCCAAAGAGGAAAGAGCCAAAAGAGTTAAAACAGCAGCAACAACAAAACCAATACAACTAAGTATTCCGAGGTCTCTCATCTCTGCATAATGTTTGGCTGTGGGACTCTAAATTTGCTTCCATTTGCTGCAGGAGGAAGCTTCTCTGATACTAACTGAACAAGGTACTGATTTCTGAGTATAGCAAAATATCATTAGGAATCATTTTTCACTAGTTTTTTTTTTCTTATTTTAGACCATCGTTTCTTGGTTTTACCCTAGGTTCCTAGGCTATCTACTCTCAGCTCCAAACAGTGTTGGGTATGGGTTTCATCTTGTGGATGAAATCACGTCAAATCAGTTATTGGTTGGCTACTCCCGCAAGGTTTATGCCACCATTGCCCCAGGATATCTTGCAGGTCGTACACCATTGTAAATAAAGCATTTGTGCCTGAGTTGGTGTTTTCATTCCTTTTATCATAGCATACCAAAGATGCTCAAACTTAGGGGTGAACGCTCTATGTAGGCACCAGCTCTCTATGTTCAGTGAATCGTGAGGGTGTTTGCTTCAGCACTGGGGCCTGTCAGTTTGTGGAGTATATAGTCTTGGCCACAACCTGGGTTATTTGGGGATTCCAATGGGGCTGTGATTGATTGTGTTTTTAGAGTGTTATCGAAGAAGCATGTGGGTGTCTTTTCCTTTGGTTTTTGTTTCCTCTGTGGTTTTTAGGAAAGTGTAGTGGCTGTGTGTTGCCTGTAGAAAAACCTTCTGGCATCCTAATAGGTATGGGCAGTGGGGGTTCCAGATAAGATGTATTTCTATGTATTAGGATTTGGGACTTAGGTATGGGGAAGTGTTAGGGGTGGTAGAAGTGCTTTACAAGAGGGAGGAAAGCAGGGGATTCTTCTAGAGTCTGCTTAGTTAGTCTCCTGGGAATGGGGGCAGGAAGTGTGGAGGGGCCACTGCGGAAGGTTTGCTAAAGAGGTGGGGAAGAGACTGGGAGGTTGGACTTGGGGGAATGGAGGTGGAGGTGAAGATCTGCAGTTACTCTGCCTGCCTCCCTGCCCAGCATGGCCTGTGGGTCCCCAGAGAGTGCCTGCCGCTTTCCTGGTCAGAGTGGCCTGTGGGTTTGTAGGGAGTTGATATTTTTATTCTGATTTTAGAAAGATACAGTGTGGGTGAAACAAAAATTACTTCTCTTTGTTTTCTGAAAACTCACTTGCAAATTCAAATTCAAAGTCATTACTTTGCAAAGCATTTCAATCTATTACTTAATATTTGCTGTATTAGCTAGGGCTCTCTAGAGCAGTGATTCTGAGCGTTAGTATCCAGGCACCCCTTGGGAACTGGCAGTCACCCCTCTAAGTACAGCAAGCAGTTCCCTGACTGGACGCAGGTGCAAAGGTCCCTTGGAGAGACAAACTCTGTCCTCTCCTGATCTCTCTCTCTCTCTCTCTCTCTCTCTCTCTCTCTCTCTCTCTCTCT
>LOJH01001920.1:29218-45663 GCA_001685095.1 Ellobius talpinus
GGGTGTGGGGGGGAGGACACCAACCTTCCATCCACAACACTAAGTGGACTATTTGGTTAATTTTCTTTATTGATATTTCCTTGTATGCTGCCAATTGTGATGCATTATTTTTAATGATATGAGAAACAAGTCACTGGTCAGATGCTAGGACAATGTATGAATCATGAAAAAATGTACTTGGATATACATAGATGAGTGCTTGCATGTCAGTGGGTTCTTTACATCAACCTCCTGCATCTAAGGCTCAGGGAACTTGGAGGAAGAGGAGGCAGGAGGCACACAAGAGCCCACGTGAGGGAAAAGCTACGAAATGCTGACTAATTGGGCTCAAGATGTTATTAATACAATCAAATAATGAAGACATGAAGTTAGGAGAGTGGGTGGGCTCGTAATGGTAGGAGGGAGGTAGTGGTGGATGGAGAGGGCCAAAATAAGTTGTATAAATACTTGAAGCTTTCAAAGAATAAAACATATATTTTAAAGTTACTTGGAGTCCCTGAATAGCAGGAGCGTTTTTTGTTTGTTTGTTTGTTTTTGTTTTGTTTTGTTTTGTTCCCCCCGCCCCCCGTACACTGACGATGTGCTTAGCTGCAGCCTTTCAGCCGAGTGCATCACATGTCATGGTTCATCTTGTGATATATTCCAGTGGCATCATTAAGGTTCAAGAGCTGCTGGCAAGGCGGGTCCTTGGAATAATATTTCATTAATTACCCTCATAGTTTTCAATCAGTAACTAACCCCTAATTATCCTGAAAGTTCATCCTTGAGCAGCATGCATTAAAATAACATTTATCCTTTTTTTCCACATAGAATAGATATTCATGATCAAAATTATATTGAATAAGAGCAGCAAAAAGAATGAAATTAAAGTCACAGGTGAGCTTTGTCTCCAGATCACTCCTTTCAGATTTTGATATATATCCTTCCAGTCGCTTTGATGTGTAAATATATGCACACATCCTTTTCCTACAGTGTGTATACTGTAAATGCATGCACACAGTCTTTTCCTACAGTGTGCATGTAATTGTTGATTTAGGCCACTTGAAATGCAGGATGCACTGTTGGGGATCGTAAGGAAACAGGCCATTTGGAAAAGCTGTTCTTTGCTAAAATCCTTGTGAATGGCATTTGGCAGCATTCAAAGTCACATGAAGAAGAAACAGTGCTTAGCGAATAGTGTAAGGCTTGGGAGTCCAAGCGGGACACTGGTGTGGACTGTCATTTCGAGTAAAAGACTTATTAGGAGAATTTTAATGCCTTGGACAGACTGGCAGACAGTGGCATAGCCCAGAGCCTCCACCCTCGCTCATAGGTTTCCAAAGAAGTGGGGAGGGTCTATGCTGCATGATTAGTAGTCCACAGTTACTGCTTGTAGTCAGGCTGTCTCTGACTTGACTGTGGAGGTGGGGGGATAAGAGTCTAGACAGACAAGTCATTTGAGTTCTGGAAAACAAATTTTAGTTTTGGTAATGATCACTATTGAACCAAAATGGAGATGTTTTACAGAGGGGCTGACATGCAGAATGGCCTTAACCCCCTCAGGACCCACAGAAGCTCTCAAGACTTGTGCTCTTGGTTGATCCACTTGGGAGGAACTGGCCACTGGCCTCTTAGTGATGACCATCTGGGTCATTCCCTCTATCCCCTCCTTTCTCACAGAGTCTCACACATGCTCGGTTATTAAAATGTGGCCTTGATGAAAAAGTAAGCACCCACTCAGTGAAAGCAAGGCTCTATTTTTTTTCTTCTTCAGAAAAATGTGTTGAGAACAAGGGAAGGAAAGCAAGTGGAAAAAGAAAAGTTCTGGTAGTGGAATTTATACCTAGGTGTAGACAAGCCATTGTCTCCTCCCTTAATAGTGAATCCAGTCAGGCCAGCCAATCACTTAGCCAAGGATCCACCCTTCAGGAAGGACAGACTATCACCAGCAAGACTCCCCACAAGCCCTGATAAAAGACAGACAGAACCATTACTCCTTTAATGAGATGCTGCATTCAGCATCCCGGCCCCCTCTGTGTGGCTGCTTGTCTCCAGTGTGTCAGAACTTTGTGCTGCATCAGCAGGAGTTGCTTTCTTGTTTTCCCTTTCCTTTCTTTTCTCTTCCGGTCTGCTTCCAAGATCGACAGCTTGCCTGTCTGGTGGTTTTCTTTGAAACACTAACAAAATTGTCCTCTGGCTTCCTCTTGAGTCTGTTCTTAAATTCTTTTTCTTTATGAGATGAAGAACTCCATGAAGGAACCATAGTATATCTGATATCAAAAATGGAGAATTTGCATTGTTAAGAACCAACTGGTAATCCCAGAATTCAAGAGACCAAGTAAAAAAGATCCTGGGCTAGCTGGGACTACAAAATTAGAGGCTAGCCTGGGCCACAAAACCAGATCATGTCTCAAATAGAACAACCCCAGATATGTCATCTAGTATTTCCATCTTACAGAGGATTTACTTGGGGTGAGAGAGGGTCAGAGAAGAAAGATTGAAACTGAGATTTAGTTACTTCAAACCACTTCAGTCTAAACCCATAAGGACAAGGAAAGGGAAGAAGGTAAAGGACACTGAATTGAAGGGGAGGGGCAAGAGAAAAAGGAATCTCTTTTATGAGATTTGCTAGAGTTGACACCTGTATCGCGGCTTCGTAGATAACACGAAATTGCGAAGATGTGATACAGAGCTGGTCAACGGGTGATAATTAATTCTAAAGCTCTGCCTGTTGCTCATGCAGCCACATTCTTTGCCTTACTAAGCACTATGTGATAATTCATTCCAGTATTTATCCACCTCTATCTACCTACCTACTAACCATCTATTTATCCATCCATCTTTGCTCACACCTATATGCAGTATATACAGATGTGCCAGCATTAACATATACTCCAAAAGGCCATTTTTCCCCCAGGGGGAATCTTCAGGTTTTAACAATATCTAAAATTAACACAATATTTTCTGCCTATAAATGCATTTTTCCATTGGGGAATAACTTAAAAAATAAGATGAAAATAAAAATCACTCAAATATCATGAATTGGCAGGAAAAATAATTTCCATTTTAGTGAACTTTTCTACCTTCTAAGTTACATGTGTTCATAAACTCTTTTTGTTTTGAGATGATTATAGGTACTCTAAAAGTTGATGTTATAAAAATAGCACAGAGGTCTGGAGAGATGGCTCAGAGAAGAGCACTGGCTGCTCTTCCAGAGGTCCTAAATTCCCAGCAACCACATGGTGGCTCACAACCATTTATAATGAGATTTGGTGCTCTCTTCTGGTGTGTGTGTAGGCATGCCTGCAGGCAGAACACTGCATATATAATAAATAAATCCTTAAAAAAAGAAAATACCATGGTTTGTCCTGTGTGTGGTTCACCAAATTATAGTCCATAGTTACATTTTATATAACTGTAGCACAGTACTAGAAGCCAAGAAGTTATCATGGGAACAGTGTGTTTATATAATACAGTGTTACTTACCTCTATTTATAGAACCATCACAATACAATTATATACTGCCTTAGTTTTCTTTCCAGTTCATGAGATAAAATGCCATCTCCCTCTCCATCATCTTTAAGAGAGAAAAAGCTTGTCTGTCTTACCATTCCAGGCTACATCTTGTCACTGGAGGAAAGTTAATGCTACAGGAACATGAAGCAGCCGGTCAAGTTCACAGTCAAGTTACACCTGCCTGCCATTGCTCAGCTTGTTTTCTCATTTTTAAAACCAGTTTAATCTTCCCATCAACTAATATCATCAAAATACTCTCCTGCAGACAAGCCCGGGACAGCCTACTCTCGACAGTCCCTCTTGGAGACTCCCCGGGGGTTCTAGATTGAGTCTAGTTGATGCTAAACCTAAACATCACACTTATGAATGTTTAAAAAATTGAGGTGAGGGGATAGAGAGATCTAGGAGCACATACTCCAATTGCACAGGACCTGAATTCATTTCCCAGCACACATGTTACCTTTTTCCAGTTTCTTTAGAAACTCACACTCAAATGCACATATCTATACAGACACAAATAAAAAAAATATTTATTTTAGCTTCTTCTTCTTCTTCTTCTAATTAATTAAATTAAATAATAATTAAAAAGCTAAAATAAATCAGTAAAATCCATATTGCACCGAATCATTCATTTATAATTTCTTTCTTACCCTTTAGAATGTACTGTAGGGAGAATGCTTCCTTGTCTCTCCTATAATGCAGCCATTCTCTTCCATGTGGATATGCTGACTTTTATATGCACATCTTGGATGATTACCTTAGAAGAACTGGAATCAGGTGGCTAATGGCTAAGGATGCTTTAAAGACGCTTGTTGGGTACCACCCAGTCACCTCTTGGGCTGCGTCACTTTATACTTAAATGAATGAGAGTAAATGATGACTGTGTTGGCCAATACGTGTGCTTGTGCTAACTTAACACCTCCCTGACTGGAAAATTGTGCTTAAAATGCATGTATTTAACTTAGTGACTTAACCTCCTAGGTTTATTGAAAACATCTGTACCCTTCTAATGAATTCTTTCTTCCTTAACGTCAGTCAGATTTTTGGGTGGAGAATTTCTCTTCACTTTATCTTCGAATGCCTTTTGTGTGCAGAAGGTCTCATCCCACTGCTCTCCATGTGTGGTTCTTTTCATCTGTCTCCGCTCTATGTTGCAGTTTTAATTTTGTTTATAATGGCTTTGCTGCATAGAAGTTAAGAATTTTTGTGTTATCAAATCTATCAATCCTAGGAAAGCAGTTTTTTTGCCTTTGGAGAATCATTTTCCATATGAAATAATTAAATTGTATTCTCATTTTCTTCTTATACAATACCCTTTTTTCCTGTATTAAACTCTTTAAGTCATCTGCTATCTGTTATGTAGTACTTTATAAGCATCTAATTTAATTTTTCCAAATTTTTATCTATCTCAAAAGCAACTTTTAGAAACAAAACCTTTTCATCGATCCAGATGATCCATTTGTTGTATAGTAAACAAGTGTATCGTGCATCTGGGGTAGAAAGCATATCTGGACTATCAGTTCATCACTTGCCCCTTCTCCCACTTGCTCATCTTGGAAACATTTAGCACCCACTGTGTGCTTCATTATCATTCCTTATGCTGGGATCAAAGCCAGGGCCTCTGTGGGCTAGGCAAGTACTCTCCCACTGAGCAGCTCTCCTTCTCCCTTCTGCACTTTAGATGCAGTGGATAAAGTAATTAATGCAGATTGACAAAAGAGGCCTTTTGGTCATCATGGGACAAGTGGGGAACGGAAGAGAGCTGTGGCAGACAGACGTGTGATAAGAATATGTGGTAAGAATGTGGCAAAGCATTCTGTGTGAAGGGTTTTCTGAGTAAGGATTAAACAATGAGGGGGTGGGATCTTAGCCCTGGTCCCAGGTTTAAAGGGACCTAACAAAGGGCATCCAATGGAACCAAGATTTCATCCCACTGCAGATATGAGACATGCAGGCATCAAACCTGTTATGTTGTGGGTGTGTAGTGACTCAATAAGCTTGTGATGTGAATCCTGGGTCCCCAGGTGGTGTGGTGTGGAAAGTCCTCCTGTCTGTGTTGCTTTCATTGGTTACTGAATAAAGGAACTGCTTTGAGCCTGTAGCAGAGCTATAGGGAAATAGAGCTATGTGGAGAAAACTAAGCAGAATGCTGGAGGAAGAAGGTGGAGTCAGGGGGAAGCCATGGAGCTGCCAGAGTCAGACATGCCGAAACTTTGCCAGTAAGCCACAGCCACGTGGCGATATACAAATTAATAGAAATGGGTTAAAATAAGATGTAAGAGTTACCCAATGAAAAGCTAGAGCTAATGGGCCTAGCAGTGATTTAATTAATACAGTTTCTGTGTGATTATTTTGGGTCTAAGCTAGCCGGGTGGCTGGGAACCAAACAAGCAGCCCTCCTACAACAGTGGTGGTATTATTTTGGTGTGTTCTGGCAACTTGAAAGATGATATGGATGTTGAGCTGGTAAATTCACATTCCTTTCTTCTTTCCCTGGATGTTGGTTAGCTGCAAGATTCTGCTATTAACCATGTGGCCCATGGCAGGCTCTCTGCAGGTGTAGCAGTTTCCTATAGGCTAGATTTGGGACCCCAAGATGCCCAAGGAGATGGTTTCTCTTTCTGTCACTAACCTGGAAGATCATGTGTTTTGACCTAAATATGTTAACAGGAATAAGGCAAAGACAAAAGTAGCCTCTCCCCTAGCTGAGGCATTATTGGCAGCTGATGGCTGCTGAGGCAGGGAGAGTCACTTTTCTACAAGGGTGTAGCCACACATAGGTTTCAAATGCTTCAATGGATTGTGCCACACCCATGTGCACATGTGCAACACTAATTGGACTTAAAATGTTATTTTAAAAGGGTAGGAAAGGATGGGGGGATGTGGTGGGAGTCTCTGAGGAGTTGGAAGGGAGAGTAGAAGGTGACTATGATGAAAAGACATTTCTGTATGTATGAATTCTCAAAAATGAGTTATATATGTACATACATATATGTGAGCTGACCACCAGCTCTCATCTCTTCTGCTTCCTGACTCCCTGACTGTGTATACAATGTGAACAGCTATCTCATTATCTTGCCACCATGCCTTCCTGCTAGATTGAACCCTCCAGCTGTGAACCCAAAGAAAGCCTCCCTGTCCTAAACAAAACAAACAAAGGAGTGATCTATAGATGATTCTAAGTGCATGAGGCTCCCAGCAGAAGTTGTGTATCTGCTTTAGGCTTAGAAAAATTTGTCTGGCTCCTAGATGGAAGAGGAACTTTGTGAAGGATCCAATCCATAGGGATCAGCCCTTAAAATAAGCAACACTAAATGGAATCAGCATGTTACATTTATATCTGTGCACACACACACACACACACGAAGGCATAAGTCATAATGTGTGTGTGTGTGTCTTTAAACATGCATGTGCTAAAGCCCATGGAGGTCAGAAGAGGATGTTGGAATCCTGGAGCTGGAATTACAGATGAATGTGAGTTACCTGATGTGGGTGCTTGGAATTGAACTTGGCTCCTCTGGAAGAACAGCAAGTGCTCTTAACCACTGAGCTGTTTAACCACTCCAGTCCTTAGAAGTGTTTCTGGTTCTTGGAATAGGCTCTAGGAGCTTCCACATTCTAGGAAAACTCTACCATGAGACCATACTCTGGGCCTTGGCTTTTTAAATAGGGTCTCCCTATGTTGCTCAGGTTGGCTTGCAATTTTCTGGCCCTCCTGCCTCAACCTGCTGAGTGCTGGCATTTAAGCACATGCCATCATGCCCGGTGCCGAGTGCTGGCATTACAAGCTCATGCCACCTTACCTGGCTACACTGGACCCATAAAGAAGACAACCAGAACCCTGTGCACAGATGACAGGCTATGGCTGACCAGCCATGTCTCAGATCATTTCAAAGGTCAATCTTTTTAAAATTTTTATTTTAATAATAATATTATTTCTAAATATTTAAATTAAATTAAATTAAATATTATATTTAAATATTTAAAGACAGCTTTCTGAGGATACTTAATTTCCATCTCTGTGCTTCACCTGTCTAAGTGAATAAGCCAGCGTCTTTTAGCATCTTTGCCAGTGTGTGCAATACTCCTTTCTAATTCACTCACTCACACCACAGCAGAAAGAAACCTTTTGCCCAGCAATGGTCACTTCCCATCCTGCTTCTAGTCTTGGGCAGCTGCTAATATACACTCTGTCTTTCTAAACTTGTCTTCTGTTGACATTTCGTGGGATGGAACCATGCAGTACACCTACATTTTCTCAGTTACCCTAATATTTGTGAAGTCCATCCACATTTTAGCACAGAGCATCATCTCATTGCTTCTTATTGCTGAGCAACGTTCTATTGTACGCCTCCAGCACATTTGCGTATTCTTCACTGCCTGATGGACAGATGAGTTTTATTGCTTCAGGGACCTGCCCTAAAGAAATTCATGTCCTTGCTCACCAGAGTGAAGCTATGAGAACATTAACAGCAGCATCAACCCTGCTTTATTTTCATTGTAACAAGCATGTCAAATACCGCACCTGCCATGTGAGTTCCAGATAAATGAGATACACAGAATGGCTACATTTGTATTTATACACACTACTGGAGATACTGAGGAAACAAGGTGCTTTATGGGCCCTGTGAGTTAGCTGAGGTAATCCTGGTCATGAGCAAATGTGTACAGTAAACATTGGGACTGTTCACACCCCTCCGTGTGTAGGAGTGCCACCTCCACTCCTCTGCACCCCACCCCGTTCCTAGCACTTTGTGTCAGAGCTGTGGATGCCTTGCTTATGGTCTTCACAGAACATTTGGACCTAAGCTCTTATTGATATGCCTTTGAGTACTGCAGTGAATACCCCATTTAATAATTAGCCACACTAAGGATCAAATCGTCATCTGGAATTACAGTTAATAGCACCTGAAACCCATTTCATTAACTTAAAATACTACAAGGGCCTTGCTAAGGATACCAGTAGCTAAAACAAGGGGGAATAAGTGCTCCTTCCGTGGTATCCAAACCTCTTGTTCCATAGAAGATCATTTTAAAGTCAGAGAAATTACTCCATATGCCGTGTGTGTTAAAACAGAAATTTAGGGAGCATCTTCTTTCTCACAGCTGTTTTATAAAATCACAAGTTGAACATTAAGGAAAAAACCGCATGTGCACATAGGAATTATTTCTCAATATCTGAAACCTGAACTACTAAGGCATTCTTTATCTTAACAAGGTAACATTTCAAAAGCATTGCAAAACCCAGTTTCACAAATCCATACTTAAGTACAAAATAAGCATGGTTATTGGGGGATGGCAATTTTTGAGGCTACATTTCAAAATATAAGTAAGCAGCACTATAACTGGGTTGTCCTGGTTTTAAGACCTTAAAAATCAATGTAAAAACAAACTTAGCAATCTGCTCTGCTCAGAAGTACCCTTCACTCAAGAGAAAGGAAAATACAAAGATTTCTGTGGGAAGGACAGAAGCAGAAAGACCAAGCACATGTATTTATGTGTATGTTCACTTGAAGCAGAACTGCTGGGCCATAGAGAGGTCAAATCACTTCTGAGAGTGCTGGCATACTCCTGGGATCTGAGGGAATCCATTGTTCTGCTTTATTGTGATGGATGTAACTGGCAAGAACATTTGTGTAAGGGCAGCAAAATGGATGCTTAAGAAATGAATTCGTAGTCAGTGTGTGCTGCTATAACAAGAAGGCCTGGGTCAGATGCCTTTAACAATGTTCCTTTCTTAGAGTTCTGAAAGATGCAAAGTCCAAGATGAGGATGCCTGAAAGCCAGAGTCTGGTAGGGCCGCATTCCATAGATCATAGACACCTATTATCTCTAGGCTAGAAGAGGTGAGGGAACTCTTGAGAATGTTTTCTATGGGATCTCTAATCCCATTCATGGGCATTCCAACCTCATGACTTAATCACCTTCTATAGGCTATGCTAACAAACTGGGGCTTGAATTTTCCACTTACAAAATTAGGGGAGGCACGCAAGAATCTATAGTTGGTGGTATAAGCACACAGTGGAACACTGCACAGCAGTGAAAATGAACTGTGTAATTCGGCAAAGACAGGGATGAATTTCAAATATATGTTAAAGAACGAAAAGTAAAATTTCCCATGCAATTCTACTTGTATAAAGTTCGAAGACAAAATGGTCTTAAAAGTCAGGATTAATTTAGGGGAGATAATGAGGATCAGGGATTGAAAAGGAAGAAGGAGAATTTCTGATGATTGGAAGTGCTCTGTATTTTCTTTTTTTCTTATCATCTATTCATTCTATAAAAGAATAGTGTCTCAGTTAGGGTTTCTATTGCTGTGAAGAGACACCATGACCAAGACAACTCTAATGAAGGAAAATATTTCATGGGGGGCTTACAATTTCAGAGGTTCACTCCATTATCTTCATGGCAGGAGATGATGGTGCACAGACAGACATGGAGCTGAAGAAGGAACTGAGAGTTCTACATCTTGATCCACAGGCAACAGGAAGGAATTGGTGACACTGGGTGTATCTTGAGCATTGGAGACCTCAAAGGCTATCCCTGCAGAGACACACTTCCTCCAACAAGTCCACACCTCCTCCAACAAGGCCGCACCTACTCCAACAAGGCCACACCTACTCCAACAAGTCCACATCTCCTCCAACAAGGCCACACCTACTCCAACAAGGCCATACTTCCTAAAAGTGTCACTGCCTTTGGGGGCCATTTTCTTTCAAACCACCACAAATGGGTTCTATGCAGCATCTCTATATCTATATATAATGTAGTGTCATCGTGTTCACCTTCATTCCTTTCCCTGTCCCTCACCCACCAGCCCTCCTCCCTTCTCAAAACCACCCCCTTTTCCACTCTCATACCTTAGGGATCAATCTAAATTCCACAGACTAGAGAAAACCTGATCTTTTTCTTTCTGAATCTGGTTCATTTCACCGAGTTTGATGATGTCTAATTTCATTCATTTTCTCAAGAACGACATAGTTTTTTACTTCTTGGTTATGTAAGCCCCCTGGTGATTATATACAGCAGAATTTCTTCAGTCCTCGGTGGTTTCTTGAACTTTCCGCTTATAACTCTCTCAGCTTCAGGAAAAGGAAGACAGTCAAGTTCCAATGCAGACAGTGACAGTTTTATCTTGCTTTTAACTGTAACATCGATGTGACCTTAGGTAGAATCATAAAAATTAAATTTATTAAGCATCTCTTTCAATGTGTACTCATAAAAATGGGAGTTTCCTTCCTTAGCAGAGGGTTATTTTTTGCCCTTTATTTTTGCAATGCTTGCTTTGCATATTCGGGGGTTAAGTTTTCACTCTGTTAGGATTTTACTGCTTTATAATATAGTTTAATAATACAAGTTATTTACAATGATGTTACTTAAAGGTTATTTCAACTGTATATTATTTATTCTGTGTGTGTGTGTGCATGTGTGTATGTGAAAGCTATTTTGTGTGTATGTTTCTGCGCAGGTGTCTGTGTGCTGCATCACATATGTGGAGGGCAGAGGACATCCTAGATGTGTCGGCTTTCTCCCACATGATGGTTCTGGGCCTTGAACTTGGATCTTAAGCTAAATGGAAATGCTTTTACCAGTTGCACCATTGTCTTAGTTGAGGTTTCTATGGCTGTGGTAAAACACCACGCTGCATGAGGTAGCTTGCAGAGGAGTTGTGTTTCATCCAGAGCTGTAACGTCACTTCATCTCTTTCCCTACACTATTGTGAAACTGTTTATTATTTTAAAAGTCAACTATGATCCCACGCTTCATTCATGAACATGTGCTTTTTATTAAAACACAGAACCAACAGGGCAGTAGTGGTGCACACCTTTAATCCCAGCACTCGGGAGGCTAAGGCAGGTGGATCTCTGTGAGTTCAAAGCCAGCCTGGTCTACAAGAGCTAGTTCAACGACAGACTCCAAAGCTACAGAGAAACCCTGTCTCAAAACAAAATAAAACAAAACAACAGCAACAACAATAACAAAAAACTGAACAGAACCATGACCAATAAGCCCTTAATTCTAAATTAGGGTTCCACTTTCCCATTGATGGGCCTGCCATAGCTATCAGTATATATAGCATTCCTCTCCATGATGGTTAGCACTCATAGACTTCAGCATGTTTCTGAAGGGGCTCCAGATTAGATTTGTTGAGGCAGGAACACTGATGCTAACTATGGGTTGTATCATTCCATGGGCTACTGTTCTGAAATGCGTGAATAGAGAGAAGAAAGCTACTGAGCACAGGTGTTCATCTTTCTCAATTCTCGACTGTGGGTGCTGCAGGGCCTGATGACTCACCTTCCCACTACCATGTCATCCTACGATGGACTGTAGCTCCTCAAACTGTGAGCCAAAGTAACTCATTTCTCCCTCAAATTTCTGCTATGATTTCAGCAATTAGGGAGGTAATTAATAGAATCCAACTTTTCTATGCATTGGCATGTGTGTAGATGTACCCAGATGTGGGATCTTGATTTTTTTAAGATTTATTTTGTCTACATGAACAGTATCCTAAAATCCTGTGTGTGTGTGTGTGTGTGTGTGTGTGTGTGTGTGTGTGTATGAGAATGTGCACACGTGAATGTATCTGCTTAAAATTTTGGCTTAGGGATTTTTCCATGTAAGCACATTGTAATTCTTTTATTATTTTAAATTGGTCACTAGTATGCAACAGAAGGGATATGTTCTGGTTTGCCTGCTGATAGATGTGTGGATTCTCTCAATATTTAATAAACTCAAAATTACATTTTTGCATGTGTGTTCTCAGGTGCATATGCCCAAGCATGCACATGCACAAGTCAGAAATCAACATAGTCATATTCCCCTATGACTCCTCATCTTATTTATTGCCTCTATATATGTAAGTACACTTCCTTGTGCCCAAGGAAGCTAGCGACTTGCATTGGATTCCCTGGAACTGGTCTAACTGACAGTTGGAAACTGTCCTTGGGTGCTGGGAACCAAACATCCTGGATCTTCCAGTCTCCTCAGCCCCAGGGCTGGGATTGTTGGTCTCTGCTGCTATGCCTGGCTCTTTATGCATGGGCATCTGGACTCAGGTCCTCACGCTTCTGAAGCAAATGCTTTCCTTATAGAGCCATCCCCAGCCTACTAAACCTCAGTTTTATCCACATCTATTATACACAATTACAATTTTTCTCTAAGTACGTGTTGAATGGTGGATTTTGTCAAAATGTGTGAACACATAAATTTTGATAAACCTTATCTATTCATGTCCACAATATGTTTCTCAGTTGGCACTGCCTGCTATGAATGTATAATAATACTCGTCCACAGTCCAGATGTTGAACAGCATACGGAAGGGTAACAAAGGATGGCAATTATTCTTATGGAGCTCACAAGTGAATGTGAACAAGTACTTGAATGGTTGTAATATAGAGCAATCAAAATGATGCTTCAAGTGTGGCTGAAGTTGAAGGAGACGTAGGTGTGATGCTTGGCAGTGGGAAGATATGTTAAATCCAGGATGCCTTACTGAATTCTTCCCTGGCTCAAGAAACTCACAGAGCCTGAAGTAAATGCCAGTTCATTAATTGACAGGAGATTGGACATTCCAGAAGGTCAACATGGAATCTAGTTGCCTCTCTCTGTTCAGGTCACCTAACACTGAAACCCAAATTATGACTTAAACTGCAACCCATCCAGTTTTTAGAACATGGAACCATATTGCCATCTGTTGTGTGCACAGCACGGATGATCTCTCGATTGGAAAAACAAATTTATAATTCATATCAGTGAGTATGGAATGAGAATAAGGAAAAATAATTGGTGTCAGTACACCTCCATCAGGCACCATCAGATATACCCATTCCTTGTCAGACAGCCTGTCTCCTGGGTAAAGACATCTTTTTCCAGACACTGTTGGCATGAGTCCAGCAAACCGTGGCCTCTAGCACCCTTTCTTAACTTTCAAGGTGGGTGGGCATCCTCCAGCTGATGAACACATTCTCTGCCCTTATGGCTACACATTCTTCTCCAGGAAGAGTCTATGTTAGTAATGAAAACAATAATCACAGTCAGTAACATTTGCTTATGTGATGTGCCAGGCACAGTTAAACACATCCAATGTGCCTACTTCTTTTCAAAGTGTCTATTTCTGTCTCATTTTTGTCTGTCGTGCGTTGGTTTGATGTCTTAAGTGAGAAAACTCATAGTCTCCTTATATACTTTTGAACTCATAGTCAGAATTGACATAATGTATGGAAGTGATGTCATGCCACAGGAATCCCACTGGACAGTCCCTTCTGATGAGAGAGTCTTCTGCAGGGAGAGAAGAGGTCTTGAAGCACAAATATAATTGGTACTCTACAGACAGGACAACATTCTATGCTTTCAAAAAAATCATTTATGTTTCCTGCCCTAAAAGGCTACGCTTCATCCATGTGGAAAGTTTATTTACATGAAACACCTCATTTCTCTTGTTTAAAATAAATCTTTTTATAAATCATTCTTTTTAAGATTAAGTTTTATTATTAATTGTGTGTGGGTGGGTGTGTTTGCACACAAGTGCGTGGGTATGTGCACATGAGTGCATGTGTCCTAGGATCCCGTGGAGCTGGAGTTGTTCCCAGTTATTTGCATGGTGTGAGTATTGGGAATTGAACTTGGGTCCTCTGGAAGAACAGCAAGTACCGTTAACCTCTGAGACTTCTCTCCAGTCCCAACACCTCATTTCTCTGTCTGATAATGGAGATGTACTTTGCTATGAGAGTGAAGGAGAGGATATGGATGCTTTGTTGTTAGCATTTTCCAAAACTCTGATTAAGCTAAACGGACATGAAACAAAAGCATCATTGACTCTGTAAGCATTTTCTTTCTAATTGTGCTCCACATAATTGTAAAATTTATCTTAGTAGGGCATGGTGGTGCACACCTTTAACCCCAGCACTTGGCAGATAGAGGCAGGTAGATCTCTGGGTTCAAGGCCAGCCTGGTCTACAGAGCAAGTTCCAGAACAGCTAGAACTGCACAAGGAAACCTTGTCTTGAAAAACAAACAAGAAATTATATCTCAATGAAAAGGAGACTAAAGAGAAGCCCTTAAAATCTGGGGAGGGGGATAGGAGCTCATCATCACTCTTGACTGAGGTGTTTGTTACTTTAGAGGGAAGAGGCACCAGTGACTACTTACACACTGAGTTTGCCCCACACAGCAGAGCTACACATTTCCCAGAAACCTGATCCAGAACAAGCTGTTAAAAAAGGTCTTGCCACAGTCTTTCTGTAGGAAAATCTGCAGTTGACAGTTGAGGAAGAATTTGTTCAATTCCATTTACTCTCCTGGAATTTCCATCAGCTAAAATTTATCCCCGTTTCATAGTTATAGAAGCATTTCATTTAAAATAATGATGCTGATATTCATTTTATCTTATTATGAAGCATAATGTGGGATTCCCCTCTGCATGCTATGAATACTATTGGTTAATAAAGAAATTGTCTTGGGCCTGCACAGGGAACAGAGCTAGGCAAGGAAAACTAAACTGAATGCTGGGAGAAAGAAGGAGGAGTTAAAGAGAAGCAATGTAGTCCTGCTGGAGCCGGACAGAACTTTACTCAGTAAGTCACTGCCATGTGGCGATACACAGATTAATGGAGATGTAAGAGTTAGCAAATAAGAAGCTAGAGCTAATGGGCCAAGCAGTGTTTAAAATAATATAGTTTCCTACAACAGAAACTCATATCTAACAATTTCTGGATTACCCTAGTGTATTAGACAAGGTTCTCCAGAGAAACAGAACTGATAGAATGAATCAATCTATCATCTATCACACACACACACACACACACACACACACACACATCTTAAAGTGTCTTACAGGCCATGGTCCATCTAGTCCAACAATGGTTGTCTACCATTGGAAAGTCCAAGAATCCAAATCCACTAGTTGTTCAATCCATAGGGCTGGATGTCTCAGCTGGTCTTCAGTATATGCTGGAATCCTGAAGAAGTAGGTGCTAATTCCAGTGAAGGAATGGACTTGCCAGTGAGATCAAGTAGTCAAAGAGAGAAAACTTTCTTTTTCCATGTCCTCTATACAGGATGTCAGCAGAAGGCATGACCCATATTAAAGTGGATTTTCCCACCTCAAAAGATCCAAGTAAAGGTGGTTCTTGGGCTTTAGTTAATCTCAGGTATAGTCAAGTTGACAACTAAGAATAGCCATCAACACATAGCAGGTTACTGTTGTCTGATAGCTTTTTTTCCCAGCCCCTGTTAACTAGCTTCTCCTAACACCTGTCATAGTACCTGAAACTATAGACTGGAAAGACCCAACCTGACAACTGAGAAAGAAACCATAGTTAGGTGAGTCAAATTTCAGATGGAATTTCCAGCCACCATCATTGATGAAGATGAACTGAGAATATGATTGGTGATCTGCACGGCATCTTGCCCTACTTTTGTATCTCATATTAGGAGGCTCCAAAGTGAAAGAAAGAATTCTCATGTTACCCATAATAAAAAGTAATCGCTCTCTAATTCAGGGTTTCCCAAACTGACATCATTGACATTTGACATTATTGACTATGTAATTTTTTAGTGTGCGTGCATGTGTGTGCGTGTGCGCACGTGTGTGTCTGTGTTTGCACATGTGTATGTATGTGTGTGCCTCTGTGTGTGTGTTGATGTGGGATTCCCCTCTGTATGCTGTGAATACCATTGGTTAATAAAGAAGCTGCTTTGGGCCTATTGCAGCGCAGAATAGAGCAAAGCAGGAATTCCAAGCAGGTAGAGGAGGAGAGAGTATGCAGAGTCAGAGAAACACCCTGTAGCCACTGCAGGAGACAGATGCAATAGAGGAAGAGAGAATAGGTGGAGTCAGAGAGATGCCATGTAGCCATGTAGCTGCTGGAGGAGAAAGTTGTGAGCTGCCAGCAGGAACCTTACTGGTAAACCATGAGCCTCATGGTAAAATATAAAATAATAGAAAT
>LOJH01001921.1:5084-27664 GCA_001685095.1 Ellobius talpinus
TCTGCTTCCTGCCTCTCACACTCTGCTTCCTGCCTCTCACACTCTGCTTCCTGCCTTTCATCTCACATACTGCTTGTCTCTCACACACTGTTTCCTGTCTCTCAAACTCTGCTTCCTGCTTCCTGTCTGTCACACTGCTTCTTGCTTCCCCCCCTCACACAGTTTCCTGCCTCTCACACTCTTTCCTTCCTCTCACACACTGCTTCCTGTTTCTCACACACCGCTTCCTGTTTCTCACACACTGCTTCCTGTCTCTCGCACACTGCTTCTTCCTTCTCACACACTGCTTCCTGTTTCTCACACACTGCTTCCTGTCTCTCACACTCTACTTCCTGCTTCCTGCCTGTCACATACTACTTCCTGCTTCCTCCATATCACACACTATTTTCTTCCTTTCTCTCACAGTTTCCAATTTCTCACACTGCTTCCTGCCTCTTACATACTCTTTGCTTCCTCTCACACATTGCTTCCGGTTTCTCACACTGCTAGCTGTCTCTTACACATTGCTTGTCTCTCACACACTGCTTCCTGGCTCTCACATACTGTTTCCTGTCTCTTATACACTGCTTCCTCCCTCTTCACACTGCTTCTTGTCTGCCCACACATGTATACAATCCTACATTGGGAAAATGCCCAAGTTTCCCAGTGGTTATGGGTCTAATATTCTAAATCCATGGGCCTAAATAAACCTTCCACAGATTATGGCTGAAAAGCTCAATCATATCTGATTAAATCTTACCCATAGTATTTATTTTTTCACTAGGGATAATTTAAACTGAAGTATTTTTCCTCTGGTGGTGCTAATGGAAACTTGGTGAGTAGTGCAGTTTTGAAGCATTTGGGTCAGCAGCATAGGAGCCAGGGAAGACTGTCACCAACCATACAGCAGTGGGGCCTGAATGAGATGATGGAAGACTGGGCCCCATGAGGTCAGAGCTGAGCCATGTGTTTAGTTTCTCGGATCCAGAACTTCTTAGTCATGCTGTGGTGTGTGTGTGTGTGTGCGTGTGCGTGTGTGTGTGTGTGTGTGTGTGAACCTAGAAGTTCCAGGAAAAAAACAGACAGCTATTGCTGCCATTGAAAAAGAAAGTTGGATTGCTCACCCAATTCCCCAGTAGCTGGAAGAGGCTGGGAAGGTGTGACTGGCCTGTGGCCTGGAATTATGGGAAGAGAGAGAGGAAAGATAGAGGGGTAGTGTTCAATGCACATTAAGAGGAGGAAGCAGACATGGGGACACAGGGCCGTGGGAACTGAAGGGGAGAGGGACTATCTGCCATGATGATCAACATAGGCCAGCTAGCTCTTTCCCTCTCTATTTCTTCCTCTTCTTTTCCCTCTTTTTTTTCTTCCCCTCCCTTGTCTTCCCCCTCCCATCTCCTTCCAGCTCATCCCTACTCTTCTCTCCCCTCCTCTCCCTCCCTTCTTTCTCTTCCTCCCTGCTCCACTGAGACCATGGCTCACTAGGACATTTTGGAGCTGGAGCGACAGCTCAATGGTTAAAAGTTTAGTTCTCGCTCAGTGCTCTCACGTTTAGTTCCCAGCACCCACATCTGGCAGCTCATAACAATTCCATACCTCTAGTTTGGGGGGACCTGATGCCCTTTTCTGGATTCTGCAAGCATCTGCACTCATGTGTGCAAACCAACAAACACATTTATGCATAATTAAAAATAAAGTATTTTGAAAATAAGGTTTACTCTCATGAATTTACAATGGAACCAGGGACAAAGGCATTAACCACAGAATCAGAGGTCATTGGTCAACTTCAGGTGTAGTTTCTTGGGTGCTCTCTACCTATTTTTGGAGACAGGGTCTCTCATTAACCTGCAGCTCACTAAAGTGTGCTAGGAAGCCCAGGGATCTGCCTCTTTGCACTTCCTAGTGCTGGGATTACAAACATATATGCAATGCCTGATGTTTTCTGTGTGAGCAGAAACACTTGAGAACCCTGTGCTGAGATTTAGATTGGACAGGGTGGAAAGTGTGAAGTGACCAGCATGTGTTTATCTCATCTCTGATAATTTCCACAGGTAGCTGATGCATCTCTCTGGCCCTAAACCTGCTGTTTAAAAGTGCCACCTGTCAACAACGTGGTAAGATCCTCCCCACCCCCAGAAACCATATTCAAGCAGCAGAACCAACTTGGGCACAGTAAGATGTGTCCTTCTCCTTGGTAATAAAGCTACACAGGAAGGTGGGTGTTTGTACAGCATATTCTTAAAGCATTCAAGATAAATGTTTATGGATTTTTTTCTTCTTCTTTAAACAAGATCTTGCTATGACACCTAGGCTACCCTTACACTCGGTGTTCTTTGCATCCCGGCGCTGAAATGATAGGCCTGTGGCACTGTGCTACACTTTAAGATCATGAGCGAGTGCTGCACAGTCCAAGTGGATACAGGGTAAGTATGCTATAGATGCAGCTGGTCAAATCTGCATTGTGGACTGTGATATGACCATCACATGTGGAGAGTTTAAGCATACTCACTAAAAGCAGGCAGGGTGACATCTGTAGTGATATTTCATTTGCATTTTAATAAAGAAAGCTTGCCTGAAGTTCAGAGAGTAAAACAGCCGCACTGGTCAGCCTTAAAGATCAGGCAGTGGTGACACACACTTTTAATCCCAGTAGCCATCCATACTAGTTTGTCACAGAAACCAGGCAATAGAGGTACACACCTTTAATCCCAGTACTAGAGAGGAGACAGCTCTCACACACAGTCTCATTCTGGGATTCCTGGAGGCAGGATTGCCATTTCAAATTGAAGTAGAGGTAAGAGCAAGTGGCTGGCTCTTTTGCTTTTCTGACCTTTAGGTTGAACCCCAATTTCTGTCTCTGGGTTCTTATTAATCGTGCTATAGACAGTTGACTGGTGGGAAAGAATAAGTAAATGACCCAGACAAAGTATGGCTACCTCACCTAAATGTGTGTGGGGGGCCAGTCTTTGTTTCCCTAATTCCTCCCAATGACTCTCAATAACTCACTTGTACCAAGGAGGGATACAGAATTTGAACTCAACCCTGTTCCCCACATTAGGAATCCCGTTGGGTGGGCTGAACTTGTCAGTGTAGAAGGTTTCATACTCCCAGACTAGGAGTCTACCTACAATGTCTCTCTGGATGACGGCCTGGGCCCACATTCTGCTGCTTAGTACACAAAAACGCAGATCAGGTATGTTCTAAAGCAAAGAGATTTATTTTGAGTCTTGTCTAGCCTGAGGTCAGCAAGCTGTATCTACTGCTAACCTTCTTGCAGGCAGCATTCCATGGAGACACAGAGCAGCTCAGGGCAGAAGTTGGGAGTGCATGAGAGACAGTCAAACTGGGTTTTGCAAAAGATTGTCTTGAGACAACTTGTTAACCTATAAGACACTTGGATGGATTGATGCACTCACAAAGGCAGAACCCTAACCAATTCTTCTCACCTCTTTTATTTATTTTTTTTCTAGTACTGAGGGTTGAATTTAGATCTTCCACATGCCAGGCAAGGATAGGAAATCCACCACTGAGCTATATGCCCAGCAATTTACTTTTGCTTTTTATTTTGGGACAGAGTTTTAACAAGTTGTCCAAGCAACCTTTAAAGTTTTAAGCACTCCTCTTCCTCAGTCTCCTAAATGACTGGAGGCTACACACCAGCAGCTCAGGCTCAGCTAGTTCTGTCCAGGGAATTAAATCCCAACACGGCAGAGGGGACGAACAACAAAGCACAGCAGTTACAGCGAGCAGCAGACTGGAGTTGTTTGTGCAGTGCTTCCAGGGCCACAGAATACCTTCTTCCTCAACAGAGCTACGGGGATGGAGTGCGGCCTCACTGACCGTTCATAGCAGCCACGTTAAACACGGACCGGATTCCGGTTTCTAGAAAATTTTTCTTTCTGATCCCAAGCAACAGGGCATGAGAGCAGACTGGTAAACATGGTGGGTTCCAATTCCCATTCTCCCAGTGTCCAGGAATCACAGGAGTAAGGCGTTGGGTCTGCTCCTAAATGGGCTGTGACCAGTTCTCTCTTTCCTCCGGTCCTGAGCAAGGCTCACCAAGAGGAGGCCATCTAGTGGGAACAGCACAGTGTCCCTTGGGGCACACAGAGGAAGTACACCTTACACAGGGACAAGTTCAACTGCTTCGTCCCCACACCGCCCCCCCCTTTATACTTGGGAGTTACTTTCAAACTAACTCACGAATACATCCTACCATTGGGAAAGGAGGGCTGGAGAGGCAGGAACGTAGCACTTCTGTGTTCAAATTAGGACAATTTAAACGTGCCTGGGAGCCCAGGTGTGGCTCTGCAGTAGGCAGTCCACTGGGTAGTAGTTACTTTCCTTGCTGTGACAAGATGCCTGACGGGAGCCAGGGAAAGAGGGAAAGATTTTTTTTTCTGGCTCACAGTTTGAGGGTACGGAGGCATTGAGAGGTGCTGATCACATGGCGTCCACACTCAGAAATAAAAGAGGGATGGGCGCAATGCTCAACTCCCTTTTTATAAAAATGCTCTGCAGGTCTCCAATCCATAGGACAGTCCTGCCCACATACAGGATGTGTCCTCTCCTGTCAGATAAACCCTTTCTGAAACACCCTTACAGAAACAGAGTATGTTTCTACACTGATGCTAAGACTAGTCAAGCTGACCATGAAGAATGACTATCATAAATAATATGTACAAGACCTTGGGTTCTCAGTATAATAAAATGATGAGAGAAAAAAGAGGAAAGAAAAGGAGGAGGGGAGACAGAGAAAAGTAGGGAGGGAGGGAAGGATTGAGGGAGAGAAGGAGGGAAGGGAAGGGAAGAGGAGGGAAGGGGAAGGAGAGAAGGGAAGAAGGGGTTAGGGGAAGGGAAAAAGATCAAGAGAAAAGAGTACAAGAGCAATTGAAGCAGGAATATTGAAATAAAAAATTCAAGCATAATTTCCACTCTACACATCAAATTCTAAGACTAAAATTTCCGATAAGCCTCAACTCCTCTGTAGGTTGACATCTCTATATATTTAGTAGATATAGGCCTGAAACCCAGGATAAGAAGAAGTTTTAAAAACTCTTTTTTATAACCATTCTTGGAAACTCACAAGTTATCTCACATAAAGACAAAAACCCTTTGGTCAAATGGAAAATTGTTTCCAATCCCTGAAAACACACTTTTGTGGGAATATTAGATTTCCATCCCTGTTCTTACATTCATAAAACCAGAAAGGTATTAGAGACATTAATCCCAAGATCTAACTATAGAGAGCAAGGGTCAGAGAGGGAAATGAAATCTCGTCACACATCTAGAGTGAATCACAGCTGAACCTTGACCCTGGGTGCTGGGTCTCTCGGGAGTTAGGTGTCTGTGGTCACTGACTTGCATTGCCTGAAATACATGGCTTGGTGCCAGAAGCCTGCAATCAGCCTTGTAGTTTTAATGCTGCATTCACAAGTCAGAACCGTAACACCACTGGCTTCTCATTTTCGTTACAGTAGTCATCTCGATTTTATTTATATTTTTCAGTGAAATGATTTAAATCACACGTGTTCAGGTACAGATATCTGACCCTAGAGAGTCTGTCTCTGTGGCAGAAAGAGAGCTTGCACTCAGTGCCTGCCTTTTTGACGCCGGCAACATCCTGGAATAAGAGGACCCTTCAATACATCTTTCATAAGGGCTCTTCCGCACAGTGCAGTGGAAAGTCCTTCCAATGGTTCCAGCCCACTTTCAACTTTACCCTGAATAAAGGGAGGGATTGATTAGGGCTTGGAAAGCCTCCACATTCAGGAGCCTTACACCCTGGGAAGCAGAGCTTCGGACGGAATTGAATGGGGCAATAGATCCTGCAGAAAAGACCTGAGGAGAATGGAAGCCACAGCAGAAAAGGACAGGGATGGGGCTGTCTAGGCCCAGATGCCTCTTTGCTCACAATAGTCAGATAGAGATATGTGCCCTTGGGTGCCTGGGTAATGGCAGCTAAGCCCTCTTCCAGGGCAGAATGCAGCCTCAGTGCATCCATTAGCCAATCAGTTGTCGTTGCTTAAATGTTTACAGTAGGCCGGGCAGCACACTAGAGACATAAAATGCTCTGGAGCAAGGCAATGAGTATTTGGGGTTCAGAAAGATATTCTGATCCTCCAGACACATCTACACCCACAACTCAAGTGTCCTGGACCCAACGGCCCTCAGTCGCCTAGAGGCCACGAAGTCAACAATCAGTTTAAGAGCTGTGACAGATTAATTCTCAATCCTCAGCAGTGACTTCTCCAGCAGGGCCTGAACTTGAGGGTTTTCCACTGGAGCAGGGCTGAGGTGGCAGTGCCACTCACCGGGTGACAGTGGAAATATCTGGAGACATTGTTGATTGCCACAAAGACCAGAGTTGGGGGCAGAGAGACGCTATGGCATCTGGTGGACAGACGTCAGAGATGCTGCTAAATACCCACAGCACAAGTCATTTTCCTTCCTCCTCACCTCAAAGACTGGTCCAGAACAGAGCCAGAGTTAACAGCCTGTGCCTTGAAAGTGGCTAGACATAACCAGATGGTGATGGAGGCAAACTCCAGCAGCAGGCACAGGACAAACCTGGAACAAGAAGTATCCCTTCTTCTTTATAACTGTCCACTCCTCTCACCCTTTAAGGCAGCAGCTCTCAACCCATGGGCCGCGACCCCTGTGGGTTTGAACAACTCTTCTTCTGCAGGGATTGTGTATCAGATATCCTGCATAGCAGATATTTACATCAGGATTCATAACAGCATCAAAATTACAGTTATGAAGTAGCAACAAAATAATTGTAGGGTTGGGGGTGACCACACATGCGGAACTGCATCCAGGGTCGCAGCATCAGGAAGCTTGAGAACCACTGCTGTAAGGATGGAAGGATTCTGGAGAGTTGTAGCTTCTCCTTCCCTCCCCGGAAAATGGCCAATGTGCAAATATACAGTTCACTGTTAGATCTCTGCGTTCCCATCTTCCCTCTGCCCAAAGACTGCTGCAAACCCCGGCTTCTGTTGCACTGCCCAGGCTTCTGAACTTGAAGGAGACACTATTTTCCAGGACCCAGTTTCCACCTGGAGACAGATGGGATCAGAAAACTGAACCAGATCAGCCATGAGGACAGAAATCAGGACTCCCACTAGGGCCTGGCATACAACTGCCGAATCCATGGGCTTTAGTAATGTCTGTAAGAAAAAAACACCCCTCTCCTCTGCCGACATTCGCATCGGAAATAAAGGAGCAGCAGTGGCTGCTGTCAGTCCAGGTTGATGGAGGTGAAAGGTCATGAGATGAACACTAATGTGAAGGAAAGGATGGAGGAAAAGCAAACGTCCAACGGCGGCCTAGTGCACGGACATACTTGTAGTGACGGGGGAGGGAAGCAGGCAGGAAGCTCGGGATCTGCACATCTTTCCATTCCTTCTGACCCTGGCCTTGTTTAACGCACTGGGCTGGGACATTGTGAGTTGTGTAATAGAAGGCTCACTAGCAACCCCACCTTTACCTATTTACAGTCACACTCTGACTCCATCCCCAGAGATGACAACCAAAAATGTCCCGTAACCATGGTCCTAACATGCCCACAGTAAGGGATAACCACTGCTCTGAAACTGTGCTTCATGTACAAGGGGCCCCACTCAGCAGATCCTTGTTGGGAGAAGGAAGGTACAAGGAGGAATGGACCCAGCTTGAGCAGCCACCCCTGGAAGAGTTGGCCCTCACCTTGCCTTGGTGGATTTCGGGGAAGCTCTCTGTGAAAGCTCATCAGCTTGGATTCCCTGAAACACATGCATTCCTAGGGTGTACTGTTCGTGCTGTGCCTTGCTGAGAGAGGGAATTTTCTGAGAACCTATTTTCCAGGGCTTAAGAGTCCTTGTGGAGATTGCAGTAAACATTCTCACTACTAAGCGGTCTCTCCTGGTTCTGCCTTCAGGGGCAACCACCAAAAGCACTCGGTGCTCCTCTCCTGGGTAAGACATGGTGGCTGAGCATCAGGAGAGATGGAGCGAAGAAATGCGGGTTTGTGGCTCTGAGTATACTGGTGGAGAAGTCCAGGCCTCTTGCATCTGAATCTTTGAGTGGAAATCTATGCTGGGACAAAGTAAAATGCACAAGTCACAGAAAGGTAGCTAGGGATGGAGGTCATAGGGGATCCTAGGCTTGGGAGGCTGAGATTAGAAACTTATCTTCCCTGTAAAAATGAAAGTAGAGTCCAGAGAGATGACTTTGGTTAAGAGCACATATTGCTCTTATAGAGGACTCAAGTTCACTTTTCAGCACCCAATTTGGGCAACTAACAACAGCCAGTAACATCCAGGGGACGGAATGCAATGTTTGGTATGGGTTTGGGGCATTCGTAAATGATTAAAAATAAAAAAAAGCTTTTTTAAAGGTGAAATTAGATGAAAACTTCTAGAACTTTCTATACAGAAATGAAGAACAATGGCATTTCTAAAGATCTCGTTAATATTGTCTTCCTCCTTCTAGTTCCAGCTCTGCCCTGTTGTTGAGTCTGAAGGCTCTCTTGGGTCCACCCAGTTCCCTCCAGTCTGACTTAGACTCTCTCGATTCCCAACATTCATCAGGTTCCCATTACACTCTATTTATGAATGAGTCCTCTTGTCTATTCTTTTTCCTTTAGTTTCAATGTCTCTTCCCCAGAGAAGTGACTAGCATCTGCCAAACCCTATAGCTGTAGTCTCTGAGCCAGGCCAAAGTACTTACACACCTGTACAATGATTGGCAGTCTCCTGTAGATGCCACCTGAGGACACGGACTGCACTGCCACACCCACTAGTGCCTTTCCCCTTTGTGATGGTTAATCTTGTCAACTCGACAGGCTCTAGAATTGGTTAGGATACACACATCTGGACACATCTGCAAGGGAGTTTCTAGGTTAGGCTAATTTGAGTGGGAGACCCATCCTGAATGTGGGCAGCACCATTCAAGGGCTGGGATCCTGAACTAAATTAAAAGGGGAAAGTGGCTGAGCACCAAAGTGTGATAATCCCTGCTTCCTGACAGCAGAAAAGATGCAGCTAGTAGCCTCAGCTCCTGCTGCCATGACTTCCCCACCACACCCAGAAACCATTAGGCAAAATGAACCCTTCCCTTCTTAAATTGCTTTTGTGAAGTACTTTGCCACAGCAATGGGAAAAGTCACTAAAATGCCTCCTATTCTCCTATTTACACTTAGCAAATACCCAAGGGACAGGTCAAGGTCAGATGGGGAAGGGAAGGAAAGCCTCCTCTACATTTAGACAAAGCCCACCTCGTTCAGGGCCAGGTCACAAGGCTATTCCCAGCTTTAATCAGAGGGGCAAGTGGACTGCCTATCCCCACTCCCCTAATATGTATCACTCCCAAACATGATGGAGAAGCCTGCCCCACCAAACTTGAAGCTCCTCCTCTCTCCTGGCTAGTCGCTGTGGCAGATCTACCATGGTTCCTCAACAATCCGACATTGCAGAGCCCATCTTTGTGGTGGTTTCAACTGAGGAACATGGGACATGGCTCCTGGATATGAAGAGCCTTGCCTTATCCAGGGCTTGTAGAAATGAGGAGTCCCATGCCCCGGGTCAGCTACTTCAGCATCTACACTTCCTGCCTAAGGCATGACAGATGCTGGGTTGACATCCCTGGTCCCTAAAGCTCCTGGAGGGTCTGTCCCATGACAGAAGGAAAGATTCCACTCCATCCCATCCCATCCAGCAGGTCCACAGGCAGCAACAAAATTCATCTCTCTCTAGCTCAGTCACTGTTGCAGTTCAAGACTCCAAGGTCTGTGAAGTCCTTTGGGGTCCCAGCAGTAGTCAGAGGGCCCAGGGAAGCTTCCAGGAGAGGTCAGGTGGGGCTAGAAGGAAGAATAGGAGCCTGCCAGACTCACCAAGTGAAAAGGGTGCGCTAGACTGAAGGCACACACAACCAAGTACATACCACACAGAATAAGGCAGATACTGGGAGGGCACTGGTCAGTGCAGTGTGTCCTGCTGGGTGTGTGAGTGAGGATTAAAGAGGAGGGGACTACTGGGACAGAGAGGCTTGACCTGGAGGTCACGAGATACTGCTTTCTGCCAATGCACAAGATCCCCAGGGCACTGGTCTATGAAGACCTGATTCAAGCCCTGTTTTCTCCCTTTCTCTTCCCATCATGTCACATACAAGGCAACACACACATACACACATATGCACACACACACACACACACACCTCATGCTAAGGACTTCATTGTATGAACATGTTTTCCTTTATTTATTTTCTTCAATAATGATAGTCTCACAGAAGGTTGCCACAGCTATACAGAGTTCTAGGTCCCTCCAACTTTCCCCAGTGGTTACATCTTATTTATTCAAAGGGGTTGATAGTAGCATCAGGCGATTAACATATGCTCAGTAGCCTGAGGTAGACCATAGGCTTCTGTGGTTCTCATCAGATTTATATGTACTGGTGTGTGTGCCATCATGTACAGCACGTGTAGCATGTGTGGTCTCCGAGTGCAGGTGAACTTCATGGTGTGTATGGTATGTGTAGTGTGTGGGCCCTAATATGTGGCATGTGTGGTGTGTGTTACTTATGTAATATGTGTGACCTGTGTGGTGTGTGTGTGTGGCATGTATGGTGTATGTAGTGCATGTGCCCTCATGTGTTGTATGTGTGGTGTATGTGGCTTATGTGATGTGTGTGTGGCCTGTGCAGTGTGTGTTCTTTGTGTGCTCTAGTTAATCTTCACAGTGAACTAAAGCAGGACAAAGAAAAAGCAACAAGCCCAGGGGATGTGCAGGACAGAAACCCCGTTCCAGCAGTACTATGGGAGTGACTAAGTGGCATTGCTTTTTCTAGAAAAGTCTAGTATAGACTCACAGGTCAGGGATGCTGTCAGGAGAACCTTCCCCTCAGAAAGACTACAGGTGCTGCACGTTCCGGGCTTAAGTCATCCTCTGGGGACAGTTCCCACTGGCCAAAACTGAACAAGCGAGCTAAGAGGGGGGCATGCACCCCAAGCCCTGTCACAGTTATCCAGCCCTGTCAGCCCTGGGTTCAAAGGCAGTCTGTCTGTACCCAGTACCTGGTCTCGTGATGTCCTGCAGCCTGGCCTGGGATGCCTGCCAGCTTCAAGATTTGACAAATATCTGCTGTTCTGAATCTTGCCCCTGCCTCAGAGCCCTGGCAACCCCACAGAGGTCTGCTTATGAGGCAGGAAGCAAGAGGCTGAGCTGCTCTGGCCTGCTCTGACTGCTGGGGCTTCAGGAGATGGGAGGGGGGCGAAGACAGAGAGGAGACTGTCACACCACTAAACAAGGCCCCTCTCAAGGGCTGCAGCACTATCAGACAAAGCTGCCTTTTGCCACCAGCTTTTATGATGTGCCTGGTTCCTTGGAAGAGGACGTCCCTGTTACTTAAAACTGTGTAGAGGGGACCTGAGAAGTTGGTAATGCAAGTGTGAGGATCAGAGTTCAGATCCAAGAGACCACGTAAAGCTGGGCAGGTATGGTGTCTGTTCTCCCAGGCAGAGAGGGGACCCTTGTAGCAAGCTGGCTGGTCAGAATAGCTGAGTCTGCCAGCTCTAGGTTAAGGGAGAAACCCTGACTCAAAACATAAGGTGGAGAGTGACAGAGAAAGACACCTGATGTCAATTTCCAGCATCCATGCGCACACAATTGACATATGTAAACAAGCATACACATGTACAGATATGCCACAAACACACATATCCGCATAAAAAAGAATGAAATGTTATAGAGATGCATCCATGTGCAGGCGGGACGGCTCAGGCCCTGGCAGGCAGCGTGGTTTCCAGCCAACGTGCTGAGACTGGTGAATTCTTTCCTCTGTTGATGTGGTCTTCCCTCAGTCTGCTCTGGCTGCCATGGCATCTATTTGTATGATGTAGGCAAAGCAGGTTTCCTTATATCAGGCCAAACAACAACAACAACAAAATTCAAACCATGAAAATAAAAATCTGAAAGGGCCTAGACTGTGTCTTCACCTTGACAGGGTTAATTGCCATCAGGGTCCTCTGAGCCTCAGTTTCCCCAAATGCAGGGTGTGGCTCACACAGCAGGGATCTCCTGTCTACCAGACAGCTGTGTGTAGGGGACGGAGCTTGCGGGTACAGAGGAGAAGGGTCTGCACAGTGTGTGTGTGTGGGGGGTGAGTATGTTTCTGTGAGCATGTATGTGTGGTTTGTGGTGTGTGTGTGCATGTGTGTAGTGGGTATGTATGTATATGCATGTGTGTGGTATGTGTGGTACTGTGTGTGCATGTGTGATGTATGTGTGATATGTGGGTGTGTGGTATGTTTGTGGGTATGTATGTGAGGGGGTGAATGCTTACATGTGTGTGCAGGACCATTGTCTGTGCTTGTATGTGGGAAGCCAAAGGAGGCTGCCCAGTGTCCTGCTCTATCACTCTCTACCTTATTCTTTTGAGACAGGGTCTCTCACTGAACCTGGAGCGAGGCTGGTGTCCAGCAAGTCCCAGCAGCAGGGCCACAAGTGTATGTGGCCACACTCAACTTTTATTTCTGGGAATTTGTGTTTAAGGACTTATGCTTGCACAGTGAGGGCTCTTACCAGCTGAGCCATCCGCCCAGCACAAAGAGGGGTTTTTTTGCATTATATTCTGTATGGAGACTCTAACTCTGAATTCACTGATTGTGGCTGTGAATTTTAAGTCAGTGGCTCCACAGGGAGCTGGACACTGGTGAAAAAAGATTTGTCCGAAAACCTGTTCAGTCCCACTGACTGTGGGGATGGGGAGAGGGGACTGAGACTTAGTCTCTCACTGAACCTGGTCGAACACTTGCTTTGCATGCATGCAGCATGCACAGACTCCTGCTTTCTATGTCCAACACCAAACAAACACATATGAAACTCTCCATTACTGCTCAGGACTTCTAGCCAGTATGGCTTCTGCACTCAAATGCCCTCCATTAGGAGAAAGCTGGGAGCAACAGGCCCTGGGTGTGCATGGATCTTGTTGATGTAGGTCTCTGCTCTCTGGCAAGCAGCCTGGTGCTTTGCCACTGGGGACCTCCCCGGGACCATCCATCACCAGCACAAAAGCACCCTTGGGCATGCAGGGGAGGAAAAGGAAAAGTGCTTAGTCAGCCCTCCCTGCTACATGAGCTGACTCAGCATTACCTTTACAGTGAGCTAGAAACCCCTCCGGTTCCCTATCCCAACTGCTTCTCCAAGAATGGCATCCATAAGTGTGCTGTTCAGAAAACCAGCAGGAGGCAAGGAGGCAGAGCCAGGGGGAGCTGGGTGAGAAACCAAATTAGATGCATGTCCTTCTGTTCCACCCAAGAAAGGCCTATAAAGAAAGACACAGAGCTAAACAGGCACTGCCCTAGACATAGCTTGCCTGGAATAGAAAACGGAGGCAGACAAAAGCACTAGGGTAGACAGAAAGCCTTCGGACTATACTTGACAGAATGATTCCCATCAACATTAGCTAAGACTCTGAACTTCCTGCTCGCCAAAGAAAAAGGAGATAGTCTGTATTATCAAACCATTGGGCAGTTGGAAGTTCAGTCCTGGGGAAGAAAAAAGATCATGTCTGGTGCTCAGGGATGAGAAGGTACAAGTGAAAGGGAGGGGGAAGGTGGTCCTGTAGCCAGGTGAACCATAGAAGGGTCAAAGAGGGTGTGAGCCCATGTATGGGCCTTTGACATAGACTCCAAGAGACTTGATGGCCATTCCAGAAGACAGAGAGACTTGGAAGTGATGCAAAAAGCTAGAAAAGAGTAAGAAATAGAGGCACCCAGAACAGAAACTGCTTCCTCCCCAGAGGCAGGGATTCCTGGGTGATTCAGCCCTCTGCTCCTCCCACCCAGATCTCGACCTCTAACTCTTCCACTGCCACTTTCATTTGAATTTATTTCCTGTCCTTGACAATCTCTGAGCCCCTGGAGGGGTCACATATGTCATTCCATGACCCTGGGACTCAGTGTCCTAAGGGCAGACTTTGTCCCATCTCTCTCCTGTGATGCCTGTTATTCCAGAGACAGACATCCATTCCCTGTGGAATGTTTTCTCTGGACCACATCATCAGGCCTCCATACACCAGGTGCTTCAGAAAGCCTGTGAGGTGTCAGGGACTCTCTCACATAAGCTCAGAGGAGCCAGCCAGGGGACTCATCTGCAGTAGACCCATGTTTGACTCTGAGGTTAGGCTCCTGGGACCATATACCCAACTGTACTTGACTCACATAGGGAGATCTCGGCCTCATTCCACCTCAGCAAGTTCAAGGTGGTTCTGGCCGTCCATCACACTGAGGCCTTGTGCTTTGAGAGGAGGCTAGGATATATGTCATGAAGATCTTCCATGGTCTAAAAGGGTTCCAAAAAGACATGAGGAAACTGATGCCTCATGGACTCAGTCCCAGAAGATGAAGGGACCATGGGGTCTTAGACAGTTCAGCATGCATGAGGCTGGCCACCACGTCATCAGATGTCCTATGCATGACATTTCCTCCTGAGCCTGGCGCCTTTATCTGATCAGTTTTCCAGACTGTGTAACAGACAGTGGGATTCGCAGGAGATTAAGCCTGTTGACTCAGACTTAGGATACCACATGGTAGAGGACTACACACATGCGTGTTACCCAGGCCCTGGGGATGAAGAGCTGTCTATTGCCAGGCTGTATCTATGAAGCTTCGCCTGGCTGTGCAGGTGCAAATTTGGGGGAGCTAGGTCCTGGCGTTTGAGACAGTTTTAAGTTTTACCTGAGCTCAGCTGGAATAGATGTAAGGATCTGAGGGTAAAGCTGGTTGTACACATAGCTGGTTTCCTGGGTAGACTGGTTCTAGATCTCATCTGGAATAAATGGGAGTGGGTTTTTGGCACAGTTGAACTATGAGGCAAGGTGGCATCTAGGCATTGGCCTCTCTCTGTTTCTCCATAGTTCTCCAAGCTGGAATTTCTCTCTGGGTCATTTATAATCAGGGAGATTCCCCACAGAGGCACCGGAAGCCTAGAGAATGCATGCCTGGGGAATACTAAGCATAGGTATCCATGGGATCACCCGAGAACATTCATGGTGCCCATGACACATGCCAGGTGAAGTGCAAAACTTTTACATGCAGCATCTCCTTAGCCTGGTAGGCCACTCACCGTGTTCTTGTGTAATGGGGATAAAAGCCAAGCTGCTTAGCAGGGTCTAGGAGGCCCCGAGGGACTGAGCTCCTATCTGTGGCTATTCCCCTCTTCTCCTGACTCATCGATATCTTCCAAATGCCAGGTCAAGCTTGTTGGTGCCCCAGGACATTCACACACACACTGCTTGGTGCGTCTCTGTCTGGAACCTTTTTCTCCACACCTCCACATGTCTGTCTCACCTCTCCCCGCTTTCCTAAGTGAGGTTGGCACAGGTTGTGTCTCAAGATTCCTCACCCCTTGCAGCTTGCGGCATTGTTGCTGCTGCTTGCAGCTCTCTCACTGTGTGCTTGTCTCTGTGCATATGGTCCGTTCAAAACTTGTGTTTCCAGATTCCTGACATAGCAATGATGTCTCAGGCAAAACAGGTGCATGGCAGTGGCTAAGGGAGTGCTCAGGAATGAACGCCAGGCTCCCTGATCTCTCCCTTTAATTGCCAAACTCCACAGCCTCAGTACAGGACAACTAGCCCTCCAGTAAGTGTCCCCAGTACAACCACCCTGGGACTTGCTGGAAAGGGTGGTAGCCAATACATAGACAAGATTCTGGGGTGTTTTTTTTGGGGGGGAATTTGAGACAGGGTTTCTCTGGGTAGCTTTTGGACCCTGTCCTAGAACTCACTCTGTAGACTAGGCTGGCCTCAAACTCACAGAGATCCATTTGCCTCTGCCTCTTGAGTGCTGGGATTAAAGGCATGGTTTTGTAGACACTTTCTGATTTTGAAGTATCTACTTCAAAATTCACTTTGAGGATTACCAAAACTGGGGGACATGATTGGGGCTGTGAGGAGTTAATTTATGCTCCCCACATGTGAGGACCAAGCATAGGCCTCAACATAATGCAGGGTTGGCAGTGTCAGACAGCGATGTTCATCTTAAGAGCTCTTGGGATCGGGAAGCTGTGAGGTATCTGAATGGCTCCTATGACTCTGGGGGCAATTGCCTGCCCCTCTGGACAGTGCAGAAAGGAACATGGAAGGAGAAGAGGGACCAAGCAGGGGCCATGTCGCCAGAAGGCAGAGGTCCACCCTGGGCTCTCATTTTTCCTTTGTCAGTGAACTAGACTGAAAAATCATCACTCCTTAGGCCTCAGTTTCCCCATATGTAACTGAGGACAGTGTTTGTACATCTGTCATAAAGGGCTCCTGTCACAATCACAAGAACTGCAGGAACTGGGAGGTGGAGAACACACCTGTTGAGCCAGTATTAGGGAGGTTGAGGCAGGAGGGGTCCCTGTTCCAGGCTCCACTGGACTATATATAACAAGACTGTCTCAAACAAACTAAAACAGACAGCTACTGTTGTGTCTGGAACGGGCACATTTGTGAAATGCCTCCTAAATCCACTGTGCACTGGGCTCCTTGCATGAGCATTTCCTGACTGTCTGGTTCTAGGGCACAGCAGGAGGGCTTGCATCTTAATTATATTTCCAGAGTCCGGGAACAGAGGAGACAGCTCGTCTAATCAAAGGAGTCCTAGAGTGAAAACTGGAGCTGGGTGTGGTAGGCCCTACCTGAAACCCCAGTCCTCAGGAGTTCAGGCTCACACCTGGCTATACAGCCAGTTCAAGGCCAGCCTGCAGTATACACAATCATCTCTCAAAAACAAACAAAACAGAATCAAAGTGTAAAGTCTGTAAGCCAGCTGAGACTTCTATGTCAAAGTCATGGAAGTGAATTCTGGCTGTGACACTTGTGGGTCGAGGTCCCCTATGCCATATCTGAATGGTTTCCTAGACCATCAAACAGGGACAATAGCTTGTGTGAATCTTCCCACCCAACTTCACACCCTACTCTTCCAACCACATTCCTCACATCCTTCTCCAGGGGATATCGTCAGGTCTTCCTTCATGCTGGGTCTTAGGGAATGCACAGCCTCCACACTGCTTCAGGAATAGCCTTCCTTCGGGCTTTTCTTTGATTGGCACCATCTTACTCCTGTACTGTCAGCCTTTCCTGGCTGTCTACTTCATTAGCCCCAGTTCAGTCATCCTTGGTGGTCTACAAGAGCTGTGGCAGCGTTCACAATCAACAGCTACCTACTGTTGTCTTCCTATCTGTTTCTTCCACAAACTCTGGGACCTATCTGCTTGCAAGAGAGTAGCCCATACTCACTTTGGTCAGCAATGTATTTCCAGGACCTGGCACAGTACCTGGGACCCAGAATTCAACAAAGCCTTCATAGAAAATGGAGTCTGCCTGACATTTCCTCCAATCTGTTTCTATTGAGGTTCCCCAGCAACCCCATTGGAAGAAACTTCAAATATGGCATTCCTAAGAACCACCTCCAGCCTCCTCCTGCTCCATCTGTTAAAGCAATAGGGCATGAATTCTGGGCCAGTCCTACTGAGTTTCATTCCTAGGCTCTATTATTAAAATGGGGTTAATCATGGCAGGGCCAACCGTAGAATTATTTCTGACATGGAACACATTAACACACACGTATACACGATGTCAAAGACACGCACAAAGCGTTTGGCCTGGCTTTGTCTCATGCTGCCGCTATGCTGTTTACGGATGTGACTGTGAGCTGGACCAGGGGGCTTCTCTTTCACTAGTGTGTTGGCTCCTCCTCCAAGCAGTGCTCAGTACCGGTGGCCGGTCAGAAGCACCCGGAAGCTCTGAGGTATCCTGAAGCCACATCCAGACCCACAACTCCTTCCTCCATCTGTGGGTCTTGAGTACCCACTGTGCCAATCTCCCTCCATAAGTCCATCACGGAATCCACACTGAGGCCCACTGTAAACTCTTCTTGCTCCAAGAGCCACAGAGACACTCTCCGTCCACTTTGCCCAGCAGCCTCTTACAACATTGATTCCCACAGCCCAGTGACTGTCCCTGCTCTTCTATCTTACCAAGCAGTGACCTTCTCGTGGGAGGCAGGCGCTTGGTGACATCTGGTGATATTCTGGGTTTCATGGCTTAGGAGGAAGATGATCCCAGAATCCAGTCAGTAGAGAGCGGAGACACTTCTTAAGTTTCTGCTCAGTGCGGCAGGCACATAATAACCTAGAGCTGACAACAGGAGTGCTGAGGCTGAGAGAAGCCCTCCAGAAGAGCTGTCCTTTCTGGCACAGGAGGACGGAGTCTTGTTAAAATGGGAGGGGAAAGTGAAGGGGTGTAGCACAACTGTGACTGACCACCAACCCAGCTTGAACAGGCACTCACAGATACCAGCTACCTTTACTGCGCTTAGACCAGTGTGACAGACACGCTGTCCCTGAACTTGACCTACCAGACACTTCTAAGTAAGCTGGCATTACCCCCAGGAAGGGTACTGCAAGGTCATGTGACTAGGCCAAAGGTCAAAAAACTTGGGCATAGCAGATTTGGACTTTTCAGCCTGTGTTAGGCTTCAAAGTGAAGGCTGTGCCTGTCACAGGGTGAATGACACCCTCTCGCGCTTCCTGAGCCTTGCCCTCTCTCAGGCAGCTCTCTGGAGGCCTTACATCATGGAAACTAAATTAATTCCCAGTCAACCCTTCAAGCTAGATCACATGCTTGTGGTTATCATAATGTCCATTTTACACCCCAGGAACTCTGAGGCAGAGTGGGGGGCAGTCTCCTGAGGAGTTTTGTGCTGTCAGCAGGGGCAGTAGAGACAAGGGTTGAGGACAGGGAGCATAACCTGTTTGGCTCTGACAACACACTGAGGAGGAGCGGGAAACTCCGCCTGCATCAGCCCTGCGCAGGGCCTAGTTCTCCTCCTCTTGCTGCTCTCCCCAGACATCTGTCACTCTGGATCTCAGTTCACACTTCACTGCTCTGGAACATTCCAGCTAAACTCACGCGTGGCTTTCTTCATCGCATGTCACCATTTATAATGAGCTGATCACATGTGCAAGGGTTTGCCTCGACGCTGTGTGGACAGGGACGCTGTGCAGTGCAGTCCCCCTAGGATTTGGGCATTGTGCCTGGCACTAAATAAGTGTTCAATAAAACTTCCCACTGAGGGCTGGAGAGACGGCTCAGTAGGTGAAGCATCTGTTGTGTTAGCATTGACATGAGTTCAGTCTTTAGAACCCACATAAAAAGCCAGGCATGGAGGTGTTTGTTTGCAGTCCCAGACTGGGAAGCAGGAAAAGCAGATCCCTGGGGTCTGCTGGCTGGACAGGCTAATCTAATTGCTGACTCCATGACCCAGTGAGAGACCCAGTCTCAAAAAAAGAAGATGGATGGTCTCTGAGGAATAACACTGGAGGCTGACCTCTGGCCTCCACACGCATGCCCCCACAGCGAGACACAAAGATTGCTGCTCAATGCATGGAGGAGGAGTTTTGAGGCCAAAACGACAGCTGCTGCCCATCTCCCCATCTCCCCATATCCAGAGAGGTACTGCACTGTCAAGGGAGCTCCGTCCAAATGCCCCTACATTCTCTGGCACAGGAAGCAAGAAACCACCCCCCAATGCCATCGCCCTGTCACAGTTGCCCATCTTAGTCACTCTCCATCAGCAATGCTTGCGTTCCTGACTTGCTGTGCCATCCCCCTGCAGAGGGAGAAGGGCTGTGTTTGCTGGGGCAGCCATGGAGGACAGGCCTTTCTTCCTGCTGTATTTAAGCTGCTGCTAATCACGGAGATTAGACTAAAACAATTACAACAGCTAATTAAAGAACAATGCGGGTTTTGGCATCTTCGCGCAGACGGCACCATTGGGAATTCCTAACTCGGGCAAAGCAGGGATAATTAAAACCCCAGCTCGACTCTCCCCACTCCGGCAGCTGGATCACAATGATTAAACTGCAAATAAAACACACGAAACCAACACTTTGTAGTCGATCCAATTTCACTTAAAAGGGCTTTTAACTGATTCATAAACAGAGAAGCCATAAACAGCAAATTATTTAACTGAAACCAGTTATTTCATCATCACCATTTGCTGATCCCCTGCACTGGACCAGCACAAGTGGCCCAGGGGACCCTGGGCTGGCAGAGCCATAGGAATCACCCCAGAGCTTAGCACCACTCACTTCTATACACTGGTAACAGACCTCACCCCATGCCATTCCTCCCTTGGCTGTTTCTGTCCTATTGAAAGAAAGATAGGGGATTGCATACATCTCTGAACGTGCCTGAGTCTACCTGGGGTCAAGCCTTGAAGTACATGAATGAAGACAATTCTAAATCATAGCTACATTGAAAAAAAATAACATCAAACTGAAAGTATTCGGAGATGGTCAAGTTCAGACTATACAAAGCAAGCACTGTCTACTACAGTAAGGAAAATACATGCTTTCAGGCTATGGAATGACTGGCTACAACAGCTAGGTATCAAAGGATGCTTGATTTGGACAGAAATGTTGTAATCACAGCCTAGTCCGGGTCACATGGTTTTTCGGAGTGCACCAACAAGCAAGGCTACCTGGTTGGTTGCCTCTTCTATCAGCCCCTCCCAACCAGGAGAGAAAGGGGAGGAAGAAAAATATAACAAATGGTCAGGAAAAGAAGAGCAGAACACAACATGTAGCATTATGAACAGGTTATATTTAGGAACATATATGTATTACATATATGTAATAATTAGTGAAGAAAATAGGATGTAAATTTGAAGGAGAATGTACATAAATATACACATACACTTGTATGCAAGTGCAATTAATGCAAAAGAGCAACCATGAATTTGAAGGAGAGTGGGGAGGGGTACATGGGAAAGTTTGGAGAGAGGAAAGGGAAGCAAGCAATGCTATAATTTAATTAAAGTTTCAAAAAATAGTATATCCACATATACTGAGAAGGCCAAGCCGCAGTTTAAAAATAAGTATATTTGACATTCAAAAAAATGTATGGGAAAAAAACCAAGCCAAATGTGGAGGTATGTGCTCAAAAGCCCAGCACTCTGAAAGCCAAGGCAAGGGGATTGCAATGATTTTAGGTAAGCCTGGGCTATATAGTGAGACCCAGTCTCAAAACACCAGAGACAACAAAAGGTTGATGTGTTTCTGAGACTTGCCAGGCTCAGTTCTCTGAAAGCGCTAGAGGCTCGTCCTCAAACTTCCAAGCTGATCTCAGTGTCTACAAACACTGTGTGATGGGTGTGCTCCACAGATCACACCGGGAAGGGGTTCTTCAATAAGGAACATCTCACAATCGGAGGAAACAAATCTTACCAGACTCCACACACAGATGGTCCCCCACGCACAATGATTTAAATTTTTGTCATGTTTGTGATGGTACGGAAGTGATAGAAACCTCGTGTGAGGCTTTGCATTCTGAGTGTTTTCAGGGGCTGACCGCCTAGTGTCTCTGCTCTCTTTCCAGACCAGTAGTCACCCTTCCCATAAGCCCAGCTATGGCCAGAATGGTAGCAAGGGAACTCTGTAACAGGCTGTGTTGCTAGGCTGTCTGGCAAGACCTAAGGCTTCATTTTCAATCTACAACAGGTATATGGGGGTGTAAATCAAGGAAAAATTCTACTCTATTTAACGTCTGCAAACCTGATACAAAAAAGAAAGTCTTCTAAATGCCACCAAACCATAAGGAAATACACCTAAAATTCCATTTCAAGATCATAAATTGACTTAGCTATCCTGTTTTCCTCTTTTCAAGCTCTTTTATGGAACATTATTTTTTTTTTAAAAAATATTACCTTTATTTGGTTGTATGTAGAGGTAGGTTGTATGTAGAGGTAGGTAAACCTACACAGTGCATGATCAAAGGGACGACTTGAAGAGTTGTCTTCTACCACCATGTGAGTTCTGGGGTCTGAACTCAGGTCATCAGGGTGGTGGCAAGCACCTCAACTTGCTGAGCTATCTTGATGACCCAAAACAGATTTTTTTAAAAAAACATACTCACAGAAAAGAAAGTGATCATAAAGAAATATTATTTCTATGAAAGCAAACAAGTTGTTTTATCATAACAGATTTGAAAGTAATTTATAATTATGTATAAGAACATTTATTTATAACTGTTTACTATATGGTTTGAATAAAGATATATAACTGCATGTAGGCATAAAATGGAATTTTATTCAAGCAAGAAATATGATGCTGGGGTTTATGAGTAGACTAATGATAAAAGTACTTGCTGCACAACTTGATGACGTGAGTTTGACCCAGCATGTTAAAAGGTCAGGTGAGGTGGCTCACATCTAGCATTTCTAAAGCGAGGTGGGAGGCAGAGACAAGAGGATCAGTCTGAAACTCATTTATGTAATACTGCAGCAGAAATAAGAGAGACCCTGTCATAGGGTTTTATATTGCTGTGAAGAAACACCCCGACAATACCAACTCTATAAATGAAAACATTTAATTGGGGCTGACCTACAATTTGGAGGTTTAGTCCATTGTAACCATGGCAGGATCGTGGTGGCATGCAGACAGGCATGGTGTTAGAGAAGCAGGTGAGAATTCTACATCTGGATCAGCAGGCAGCAGGAAGAGCAAGTGAGCCACTGGGCCTGAATCCTCACCCTCCACACACACACACACACACACACACACACACACACACACACACAC
>LOJH01001922.1:8217-28602 GCA_001685095.1 Ellobius talpinus
TCTCTCTCTCTCTCTCTCTCTCTCTCTCTCTCTGTGTGTGTGTGTGTATTTGTGCATCAGCTTGTGTGATAGTAGTGTTATTTTCTAATTTGCTAGTGTTATGTGGTCCCCGTATCATAGGTTTTTTTCCAGTCTGTACATTCGTTCTGGGGGTGTCTGGTCAGATCTTTTATTATTGTGTTTAGAATTATTGTTCAGTTTCAAGTTCCTTGTGTATTTGGGGTGAAAATCCTTTCTAAACTACATTTTAAAAAAGTATTTCCTTCTACCTAAAAAAACTTCTCTTTTGTGTCTATTAACATTACAATGCTTAAATTTTAATTTATGAATGCCAATAGAGCTAATGAATTAACTTTGTAAAGCATTTTTTCTTCCTATGAACATGGAGGAAAAGCAGGTGGAGAGGGCTCAGAAGGCCTGCATGGGATGCCCAGTCTCCCAATGCCTGTTGTCACAGACGGCCTTAGCTCTTGGGTCAAAGGTCAGTCTTTGTGTGATGTGGGCCCACTTCTGGGTTCTCAGCTCTGTGTCATCACCCACAGCAGGATGGCTTCATTATTGAACTTGATATCAAGTCTTGAATGCATGGAGGTCTCTTGCTCTGGATGTCTTCAGTATCAGTGACTGATAGACTTACAGTTACCACTTGTGTGGCCAGAGTGAGAGCTAACTTGCCTGTAGCTTTTTCTGTTTGTGGCATTTACTCTTTTTTACTCTTTCCCTTTTTTTTTCCTTTTCGCTAATTGGGAAATTTATGCAATTTCATCTTACTTCCTCTCTAGACTTGCCAGTTTCATTTATTTTTAAAGAAGATACTATTGGTAGGGCTAGGGTTTCCAGTCTTTATTCTTTTTCACTTGTTCCTGCTTTTGTGTTTTCAGACAAGGTAGACCACATTGGCCTCCAACCCGCAATCCTCCTGCCTTAGCTTCCCAGATACTGCTTCCCACAAAGCAGAATTCACTTTAAATTCATGTATGTCAGGTAATGCAGCAGCTCTCTATATGACATGTGCCATGCATAAGTCTTAGGAGCATGCCCAGGTCCCCTCTGTCCCGTGTGTCACCACTGCATTCCTGTGCTGTACTGTGACTGCCACCACCACAATGACATCAGAGCAAGGTTAGAAGTGGGAGAAGGGTGGCAACTGTGACATTGAGGCTTGAGGAAAGGCTGAGAACCTGGGGTCCCTGTGGAGGGGAAGATGGGAAATCAGGATGAAACAGTTCTTCCAAAACCCTCTGAGACAGGGTGAGCCTTAGCCGAAGGACCCTCTGGCGTCCAGATGGAGTCTGGCTTTGTTTTGAGACTGTGTGAGCTGCTTCCCTAGCTCACCTGTCGGACCCTGACAGTTCCTGGTGCTGAAATAAAAAACATTCCTCATGGTGCAGCTGTGTGCTGAAGACTTCACCTTTCCTAAAAATGAATTTGGATAAGTTCCCAGATTATACATCTGGATCCCTAATTTACAACTCCAAAGATCAGAAGGGTGGGTAAATTTCTGTCCCACTCTGCCTGCTCAGAACACCAGCAGGGGAATCTGGCCCCAGCCACCTGCCAGCTGATGATCTCTGGGGCTCACACCATAGCCCTGCTTTTATTCCTGGTCTCTTTGGCAGTCTTGGGCTTATTCCATTGATGGGACTACCAGGTATAAGAGCTTTCTTCAGAAGGCCCTGATACACTGAAGTAGCTCAGCGCCTGTGATGGCTGGAAGAAAAAGCTCAGCCACGTGGACCCTAATGGTGCTTCTGTGGATGCAGCTTTCAATGTGGTATATGTGTGGGTATGTATACATGTATTTGCATGCATATATGTATGCATATATGCATGCATGTATGTATGCATGAATGTATGTATTGTAGTATACAGTGTATTTGTGTGGTGTGTGCATACATGTACACATGCATGCATCCCCATGCAGGCACCTAGGAACCAAAGGAAGACATTAGGTGCCCTGTACTTATTCCTATGAGTTATTCCTATGACTTATTCCTATGAGACGGGATCTCTCATTGAACCTGGAGCTAGGCTGGCAGCCAGTGAGCCCCAGGAACTCTCTCATATCTATCTTCCACAGAGCTGGGTTACAAGTAAACAGAGGGCCACATTCAGCTTGTTACATTGGTGCTGGGGATCTGAACTCAGGTCCACATGCTTGCACAGACACCACTCCTACCCACTAAACTCCAGCCTGGATGCAGCTTGCTAAGAAAGTTTGGTTCAAATATTTTCAAGCCAGGTACAACAGGAGGCAATTCTTGCAGCACTCCTCTGAGCCGAAAGATCTGGAAAAAACCTGTGCATTTATAACCGCAAATCTTGATTGTCAAAATATTTGATCTTTGAGAAGCTTATAAGGTCTCATTGCTGGGAGGGCATGGGGTTCAGCTTTGGAGCTGTGAAAACTGAGGTTCCTTGCTTGGACACAGATCAGTTGAGTTTAGGTCCCCGGGGGCAATCCAGAGCTCCTATGCTCTGTTAAGGTGCCCCCAGAATTGAGGTGTGTGGTTAGGGTTGAAGGCTGTGGCAGAGAGCACAGCAATGTGTAGAAAAGCAGACTCGATGCCAAGGTGGATCAGAGCCCAAAAGCCCATGGGCTAATTTGGGATTGTAGATCACTCGGAAAATGGGGTCTTTGTGCAGCTGGGAAGGAGCGTGTTCTCCGCCGACGATTAGGGCAATTTCAGAGCAAAGATCTCACCTGGTTAACTGTGCTGCCTGTTTGTAATGGGTTAGTGATTACAGTTCCATGAGAACAACTCAAACACTGATTAAACTTCTCCCTGCTCCCAACTGCAGGGCTCCCAATAGGGCAAGCTAGCTTCATTTGGGGTTAGCATTGGAGCTTAAAATGTTAAAATGACACTGTTTTAAAAATATTTACCTTGGGCTAATGGCAGTCAAGAAAACATCGCTGTACACACCTCACTGTGAGCCTGATGAGCTCCCTATTGGCGTAAACCAAAACTCCTTCCACTGCCACACACTGCTGTTTTGCACCTTTAATACACATTGTGACTGTTGCATTTCTTGTGGGTATCTTGCAAGGCCCACAGCATTTTCAATTTCAGTACTAGGGAATGGCACTCCTTACACCCAGATCTCAAGCATCCCTGAATAACCCAGCCACCATGTTTGCAGGCCTCCCAGATAATAATGTGGACGGCAGAAACACAAATTCCTCCTCGGTCTCTGATTAACTGTCCTGTAGGCTCATGTGTTCGAACGCTTGGTTCCCAGTGGATGGCACTGTCAGGGATGAGTGTGGAGCCTTCAGGAGGTGGAGACTTGCTAGCAGAAGTAGGTTCCTGGCAGGAATTGGGCATGTGTGGAGTGGGGAAGCTTAAGGTTTTACGGGCTGGGCTCATTTCATCTTTGCACTCTGCCTTTGGACCAGGAACACACTGTGACCAGCAGCCTCCTGCGCTTGTCACAGCACCTTCCCTGTAGTGACAGTTTCTATCTCCTGGAAAAACGTAAGCCAGAGGAAACCCTTCCTTCCTAAGTGGCTTATCAGGTGTGTGGTCACAGTCATGGAAAAAACAATGCCCTATGGCTAAAACATAGCGTAAGTTGCTTAGCTACCTTAACTATAAAGTACTGTGGCATTAAGCATATTGTTCAGTGTTGTGCCAATTCTACCATCATGGAGCTCCAGAAATGACTCATCCATGTGCTTCTTATCCAGCTCCTGATGACCACACCCTCCTTCCCATTCCTGGGGCAGACCGTCACATGGGACGCAGGCTAACCTTTGTGGCTGTCCCTCTCACTCAGCACTAGCTCCTCACGGCATGGTGTGTAGCAGGGATCCTTACTGTAAAGATAATAGCAACATCCAGTTGTACAGGGAGATCACGTCCTGCCTGCCTACTTTTGACTCCTGCATGGCTCTGCTTATGAAAGTCTGGCTGTCACAACACTTTCAGTGGTGACAGATGTCCGTGGGGCCTGAGGCAGCAGCGGGATTTTCTGGTCACACAGTTGGTATCAGTTCACACGGGGCTCCTCTGCCTCCCGGCGCAGATCAAGGCTCCACACTAAGCACAAGGTTCCAACACCTCCACACACTCAACACCTGTCATTCCTTTTGAAATAATAGTTACCCTAATAAGTGTAATAAGGGAAACAGGGAATCACATAGGTTTTGGTTTCCTTATCACTAGCGATGGTGAGTGTCTTTCCACGAGTCTATTGGCCACCTGGGCATCTCCCTAAAGAACCGACTCTCCATCGCCTTCATCCTTTGTATGGAAGTTCTTGCTTTTAATTGATGAGTGCTTTGAGTTCATCATATAGTCTGTATATTAATCTTCCATCAAATACGTGACCTCTCTCATTCTGTTGGCCAACTTTTCTCTCTTAGTAGTGGCATTTGGTCCACAGAAGTTTTAAATTTTGGTCAGTTCCAACTTTCTCTCTCTCTCTCTCTCTCTCTCTCTCTCTCTCTCGTGTGTGTGTGTGGTTGTTGTTGTTATTGTTGTTTTCAAGACAGTGTTTCCCTGTGTAGCCCTGGCTGTTCTGGAATTCATGTTTTAGAGCAGGCTGGCCTTGTACACAAAGATAGATCTTCCTGCTTCTGCCTCCAGAGTGCTGGGACTGAAAGCATGTACCACCACTGCCTGGCTTTACCTTTTCCTTATATTGTCTGTGTTTTTAGTGTCATGCCTGAAAAATTATTACCAAAGCCAATGCCATGTAGCTTTCCAATTATATTTTTACTAAGAATTTAGAGTTTGGACTTTGCTGTTGGTAATATTAAAATCAATATTTATATGTTATTTTATATCTGGGCTTTTCTTGCTTTGAGGTTCTCACCTAGTTTCTTTGGGGAGATATTTTATTTTATACAGTCTGTCTCCATGCTAGATAATAGCTGAAGAATAGGCTTGGCCACATTTCAGGCTATCCAAATATGCCATTCTAACTAAAAGCGCGAACACCCCTTTGGATGAAATCATACCTTGCCCTGCACATATCCACATCAAAAAAATGCCTTTACCTACTTTTTCCAAAACATTTTTGGAATGCAGAATTACTTATTTTACTGAACCTCTTGGAAAAGCTAACGAAATCAGTTCACAGGGGTACATGTTAAAATTCTCAGCCAGTGTATGCATGGTGGTAATAGCTGCATGCTGGTTCCAGCGTTCTGACAAACTGGATACTTGAAAGCTCTTTTTTGGTATACCAGATGAAGAGTTACGGGTACAGTGGGGCTATTTCCCGGTGACTGGGGATGCTGCCATACGTCTGCCCTGCTGGTGCTGCTTGTCTTAAATGTCCTTGTTCCAACCTCACACAGAAAACCAGAGTTGTCTTTTTTGGGCAGGGAGGGGGAGAAAAAAATGCATTGTAATAATGCTTAATTTGGGGAAAAAAATTGCATTCTGAACCAAGCATTTAGCAGTATGTGGGCCATTTGGTTTTGAGCTCTGAGCTTTCCTTCACAATCCAGGGTAGTGCGCAGATATTATCAAGGACTTAGCAATTTGATAACACTGAAATTTTGCTGGGTCAGGGCAGAGGCTGTTATTTGCACAGCTCCATTAGACTCCCCATGATCGACTAGTGGTTCAGCATATTATGGTCACCTTACTCAATTCCTTAAGTCTGTGCTCCATTGGGTAGCTTTGCTCAGAAGAAAAAGCAGGAAGTATACATGAAGCTCATGGTAGAACAGGAGGATCCATATGTGAGATGCTGCATGTTGGGCTAAATGTGATGCCGTGAGAGTACTGATGGAGCCAGCTACAGAGTTCTGACTACCTTGCCTGAAAGTCTGCGCATAACTGGGAAAATAGGAATTGAGATGAGAGGCAGCCCTACATTTTAGAGTAATTCTTTGAGGTTTTTGTTTTCCCTTTGTTTGGCACTGACCTGACATGTATTACTGAGTCTTCAACTCAGGGTACTTCTTCCAAGCAGTGGACTCTCAGGCTGAACCCCAGAAGCACAGAGACACAGTGATGCCCCCAAACGGTCCCCATGCCCAATATAGTCAGAGAAACCCTGCACCAAGTCGCTACTGCGAATTCTGAGTTATTTGTCTAGCAAGTTGATAATATCTACTGTTTCCTCCATGGAATCAAAAGCTTCGGCATCTGCTTCCTCTCCTTGCTCAGAAATACTGTCAGCCCTGTGCAGGCAACAAGAGCTGGGGTGGGGGCGAGGGAGCTTACAGTAGGAACCGAACACAGGGAGTAATAAGCACAGGCACTTGACCTTACTTTCAGTTTTAGAATCCTGGCAGGCAGGCAGGATGCTTCTTGCTGTCCACATCAGGCTTGTGGCTGTAGACACGGGGTACAAAACACCAACCTTTGGATGGCTCTGCCACTTTGCTGCCGGGGCTTGGAGCGGTTTGTTGTCTGCAACTTCCCTGATTAGCATGCATTAGACAAGTTAAGGGACCTGCGAGGAACCTGGCTCTCCACTGCCGCTGTCAACTTCCTGGCCTTCGATAAATGATCCGGAGCTACTGCTGCTGCTCGGCGTGGGGATGGAAATGTGTTTCGGCACTAAAACCACTGTTTGCATGACATCATTCCATATCAGATTACACTGTAGTGTCAGGAATGTAATCATTAGCATTTAAACATGCATAAAATTTAATTAACCTACTTACCAGTTTGCTTAGAACTTTTGAAGGGCTACCTAGAGTCCTCTCTAAGCGTTTTATTACAGAGTTTTGGAAAAGCTCACAAAGGAGAGAAGTTCGCTGGGATTTTTCTCCCTAAAGCTGATGGGCCGTGACGGATGAGCAGATGACCCGAGTTAATTATTATTGAATTCGTTATTACTGCTTTGTTGTCACCCGGCTCAGCCAGGGTAAAATGATGACAGTAGGTATCTCATTAAAACAGCTGTTTCAATTATGTAGCGGCAAATATTTAAAAAGCGAGCCTTCCAAGTTTAAAGCTGTTAACAAAGTTTGTTTGTGCTTCTTGTGCCAAGATGATCTGGCCGGAAACAGAGGGTGGGGGCTGGGAGATGTGAGCTTGATGACTTCCCTTCCCAAGGAGGCGCAGAAGCCCGGAGAAGCCCTCCTGGTCCAGATCCAGGAGGATGAAGAAGGTAAATGACCAAGACACAGGGCAGAAAAAAAGATAGGGCGTAACACTCCACATCCCACAGGTTCTTATACCTCAGAATGCACCTAACTGAGCCTCTGAGTTTGGGGTTCATGAAAGTTGGAGAATGTTCCCCCAGAGTCCTCCCCATCTCAGGCTGACTTGGAGGAGATGTGAGCTTCCTTTGTAGCATGGACTTTGGAACACTCACTTGTCTGTGAAGCCCTGGTCATTCATTCAACAGCTCACCTAGTCTCTCTCTGTTGTCAGTGTGATGCCAGCTTGGAACGGATGAAGTGGTCTGTCCCCTGTTAGAACTGCCTCTTGGGTTTACCATAAACTGCATGTTCTTTCAATGCTGCTGGCACAGGGGAATAACCTGGATGTTTTTCCATCCTCACCTGGCTGCAGAGAGCCCCTGTGATGTCCAGCTCTGCTCCTCGATGGTCTCACTCCAAGGCTGCCTCTGTTCAATGGCATCTAATATAACAACAGAACAAGGTCTGGGATCACAGACCCCTGCACTGGCTGGGTGGCATTTGGGATTCGGACCTTCAGGTTCACAAATCATTAAGAAGCATCTCTTCCCCACACCCCAGACCCTCAGGAGAGGAGAGCTGTGCTCATGAGAGAGATGGTGCACCTGTGTGAGCAGCTGGCCTCAGCTCTTGCTTTCCCTGTGACCCTCCAAGGGCCACTGAGTATCACACAGTCCCTCCCCACCGCCCCTTACTGTGCTTAGATCAGGGATCTGGGTCAGGACAAATGGAGACCATTAAGATATAAAACCTTCAGGGAGATTACAATGCTGTTTGCATTCAGAGTTTGAAAGTAAACTGTCCAGGTAACATCCAACCAGGAGAGCAAGATGCAACCTTTCCTATAGATCTCTTCCCTAACCCCTACCAAGATTCATCCGCTTTCACTCAGTTTTCAAGAGCACTGCCTACCACATGATATTAATGGCAGATTCAAATAAGAAAAATAAATAGATTATTATGCTGGATAACACCTCAGTCAATCAACATTATCAATTTAAAACTAATATCTGAGACCCTCCTGAAGAATGTCTCTGCTAGGGTAACAGGACCTTCATTGTGTGTTCGCCAAAAAATGAAATTCTTGTTGTTCAGTCCTAAAATTAAAAGGGAGAAAAATCTCACTTGTGCAGTTCCTAAAATTAAAATTCCAACAGTGAACTTTCAATTAGAGAGAACACACTGAAATTCACAGCTGTGTTGGTGTCGTGTTGTGGAATCACAAAGTTCATGGCATTGCTGGAAATGTTGTAGAGAAAAGAGATCTCACCGTCTTTGTCACCGTGGTTACAGAGTTCTTCACATCTTATTGTGGTCTACGGGAATATCTTCATGGAAAGAGAGGAGATGGGGCAGCGACTGTGAAGGACATGGTAAACTATATCAGTGTGATTATGTTGCAGTGAGCAACTGGACGCATTAATAATGTAAAGATTAGCTGAACCTGTGTAGTAACAATGTGACCAACCGTGCCTATGTGATAAGGATCAACTCTACCCATGTAACACACTCCAGTAACCACTGTACCTATGTGATGATGATCACCTCTACCCATGTAACACATTCCAGTGATCAACTGTACCTATGTAATAATGATCAACTCTACCCATGTAACACACTTCAGTAATCAGCTGTATGCATGTAATAGTATTGATCAACCACATCCATGTAATTAATTAATCATACTGCACTGATCAACATACAGAAGGCAAAGGTTAGTTTGTTGAAATGTCATTATATGTGACCTTTATGCTCACAGACTCCCAGTAGAACCATGGACATGGACTTTTTCTGGGTTCTGCCTCCCTCTGTCAGCAATTCACATCCTCTGCAGACTCAGGGACACGTGTTACCTGTCCACAGCGTGGAAACAGGCAAGGTCCTAGACTTCCTCTTTGGGGACTCTGTGTCTGAGTCTGATTTAGTGTGGGTCACTTTCCTCTCACATTGGCCAAGCTAAGAATAAATGCAAGCAGAAGAAGGCTGTAAGGTTTTCAGCAAGATTGATATGTTATAAAGTGTTTGAAGTTTAGATACATAGCACAGAATCTCTAAAACTATTAGCTTTCTAAGCATTGGCTCCTTGGACTGCTGATGCCAGAAACAGGAGAGTTCTGGAATTCCTGCATTATCAACTGCAGCTCACCTTGCAACACTCCAGAGCACCAATTCCAATCATTACCGTCTGCTGGACACTTACCATGTGTCTTGTTTATCCTCATTTTACACAATGGCTTCTCAAAAGAGGACAGGGAGCCAGGAATACAGGAAGTTCAAGCTTCTGGTCCTCAAAGCCCAAATGACATCACTAGCTTAAATCCAGCACAATCCGGACTCAGCAGGGAGACCGAGGCAAGTGCTCCCTGAGGCATAGTAGATAATGCTCCAGCTCCCTGGTATAGAGCCGTTCAGATGGTTTCCTCCCCATGTCATTGTCCTAGAAGCCTTCTCTACCTCAAGGGCCTCCAGAAGTGGCAGAAAGTATCATACCTGCATCAGGAGGACTTCAATGACGGAAAAACTGGGACATCTGGGCATCTAGCAAGAGAATCCTGTGTGATGGACAGCAGGCCAGAAAGCAGTAGCCTCCTTTTGCAATGCCCCTCATTAACTGCAGAGGGGCAGGTGTCTGGACCCTGGATCATCACTGACAGGACCTTCCCAAGCTTGGATATTTGCGAGGAGACATAGCCAAGAGGCTACACGATGCGATGCATAGAGACCTTGCCTGAAGACAGATGCTGAGATCAGGAAGCTCAGGGTACCGAGTCCCCGACTACACTGCTGCTAGCATCAGAACTTGAGCGTGGCTCACAGTCATGTCTCCCCACACTTCTACTCTGCTGTGCTGTTCATAATCCATGAGTAAAAATCTCCAAAGTTTTATAAAATTTCATTTTTTTTAAAGATTCGGTTCTAAAGCATGGACGCTTCCTACAAACAAACCCTTTGTCTTTCCTGAGGAGAACACCTCAGAGAATCACCGCAAGCCAGCAGGACTGCCTCTTGCATGAGGCTGAAGACATTTTCCAATGTCAAAGCAAGACTGTGGTTCCTGGGACACTTCCTACTCACTGTGTGGGGAGTCAGTGCTACCCTTGTGTAGAGAGAACAGCAAAACAGTGAAGCAGGCCATATAACCACATGGGGACCCGTCTTCCATTGTGGCCGAACACCCATTAACAGCGAGCTGGAAACCTGGAGTCACACTAAGAGAGCTAACAGAAGAAGATGGCTGCTGCACGGCTCCCCGTGTTCTCAGAAGGGGAGAAAGAGGCTGTTTCTGCCTGCCGTACCTCATCTCCCCGGTTTCTGCCAGATGTGGGGGCTATGGGGAATCTTCACTTTTTTTTCTGTTTTGTACATGCAACAAACTTTAGTCATTCCAGAAACACAGATACTGAACTCCCTAAAGGGATGGTGAATGTGCCATGGGTGTGGGGCTTCAGTCAGTCCTGCTCCCCGAGGGAGCTGCCTCACTCTCTGCAATCACACTGGTCCATCAGTCAGGCTGCAGGGGGAGCTGAGCTGAAAGTCTAAAATTATTCGTAAACTTCCCCCATTCGACTAGACATCCACAGTGTCACTAATGAAGACAATGCAGTCATTTTTAAAGCAGAATATGTTTTCTACACACACACACAAACACCACATGCACACAAACACATGCATACACACACACACTTCAGTGCCTTTGATTTTCAGGGTTTTATAAGGAGATAAAAAGTAAACCCAAAACTTAAGAGTTCACTCTCAAAATAGTATGGGTATGGAAAACACTCAGTTTTAAATGCATGTTCTCTATAATGAGACTAATGTTAAGATGGGTATCATGCGGGCCTCCTAGATGGAAACATTGGGGGGTATATCAGCATTCCAACTTCATAGAAAAGAATTTCAATTGTATTGCTATAATATTTAGGATGTCATACTAATTATATTTGTGTGCCTATGTGAAAAATTGTCTTTTTAGTAGTTGGTAGGTAGTTACATGTCTTTAGTAAGTGGCTTTGACAGCTGATGAGTGAGTGATGGTTTATCACATATGTAACTCTCATGGGAACATCTGGCTAAGCTCACGCTGGAGGAGTTGCAGGACACGGGGCATAAAGTACCAGATTCCCATGCAGACAGCGTTTCACTCACCGCTGTTACAGCATAGACCTGCTCAAAGCACCGGCCTGAGCTGCCCAGCACTGCTCTAGGGGTTCCCTTCTCTTTGGGGCCAGCTTAAAAGATGGCAGCTCTCTGAAACAAGTTCTGTGACCCTACACTCCACAGGGTGTCTTTTGGGGATGACCAGGAGGCAAGAGGAAAGTCCCACAGCAGCAGCCCCGTAGAACGCCTTCGTTCTAGAAGCCTGCATGCAGACTAAGCTTCTCAGGTTCCCAAACACTGCAAGGCATCCTCTGAGACATACAGACATTCAACACCTTAATTTCAACAACAAAAAGAAGCAGACACGAATTGAAACCCATCGTCTCAAGCCATATTTCTGATGATGTCACATGGTGATTGTGATGCTGAAATATCTATAAGGCTGGGGAAGTTTATGTAATTACATGATACATCAGAACAGGAGTAAATAAAGGACAAAGGGATCTTTAAATGTGTTATTTCATATTTTTCCCTATCTGTCATGTGTTTCTTGAATGTTTAGAATCTACCCTCTATTCTTTGACTGTTTTCAGTGGCTTTCTGTGTGTGTTGGGATTTATATGCATATGTGGGTAAGCCTTCGTGTGTGTGTGTGTGTGTGTGTGTGTGTGTGTGTGTGCATGAGAGTGTATGCTTGTGGAGACCAGATATAAAACGCAATTGTCATCCCTCAGGCTCAGAGAATCTGTCTTTTCTGTTTTGTTTATTGGGGGGTATTTTTATTTGTTTTTGAGGTGGGGACTCTCACTGAACCTGGGACTCACTGACTTGGCTAGTTTGGCTAGCCTGGGAGCCCCTGGAATTCCCCTGTCTCCACCTTCTGGGCACTGGGATTAAGAAAAACCTGCATATGACCATGCCGGGCTTTCCCCTGAGTTCTGGGAATCTAATGGGTCCTCAAGCTTACATGTGTTTCGGTGATTGAACTGTTAGGCCAGGCCCATAGTGGGGTTTTTATTTGTTTGTTTTTTTTAAGGGAAAATAGAAAAGGCTGTGCTTATTCTATCTTGTAACCAGGGAAGGTGCTCTGAAACCCAGCATCTCCCCTCTGCATACTGGTACCTCCCTGCTTTTCGGCCTTCACCTGTATCTCTGTGAACACCCTTGCTTAGGGAAATGAAGTAGCTCCTTGTTGGAAACACACCCCCAAATGGTCAAATTATATATAATAATAACCTTGCCTGCTGTTTGGGTAACTCTTAAAAATCCATCTCTACCCCCAAATATTTACCCAGAGCCATTTCAGGAGTACTTGGGTCCCTGCCTGCTTGAGTAGGGGAGTTGCTGTCTGTGCAAACATGTGGTGCTTTTGTGGAGCCTTTATTTAATGGGTCTGGAGAATCAGGAATCATCCTCTTCAGAATTGAGTTCTTTTCTGCTTCTTTGGTGGTGGTGTTGTTTTTGTTTGTTTGTTTGTTTTTTGCTGTTTGTTTGTTTGTTTCCATAATCAAGCATAATTCAATGAGTAGCATTTGTTAACCATAATGGCTCTTTACTTGTTTTATGTCAGAAATAACACACACATACACACACACACACACAAAAGTGGCATTAAGGAAAATATGTTTAATTAAGTTGTTAACAGAAGCAAAGAGTCCATGAGAACCCAAAGACCTTCTCTTGGAGCACTGATCATTGTGGTACAGAAACTGCTTGTGGCCCTGGAGGTCCCACAGGCTCCCAAAGCCCCTCCTTTTCCTTTTCCCTACCCTGAAAAGCCAGGGCAGGAACTGGGAACCCTCTTCCAGCAGCTGGAGGCCCAGCCTGTGCTGCCTGCCTCCTGCTCATGCAGGTCTTTAATTATTATGCTAATGCGTTCCAGTTTTCAAGGGACACTGCAGTCCACATTTCCAGCCTACACCCCATAGTCCCTCAGGAACAGTGGAAGCCGAACTGAGCAGCACACCTGACCTTTGAAGACTGGAGTCAGTACAAGATTTATTTATTTATTTATTTATTTGTTTGTTTATTTATTATTCTATATGATCTAGATTGCTGGAGCCTCTTTCTGGGTGTAGAGTTTTGGGTTATTCAAACATAGCCTATCGTACCACCACCTCTTCTCCCTTGCTCCGTGTTTGCCACACTGCTTTTCACCCAGGAATTTTAGAAGACACCATGCTTTGATGTCCTATTTCCTAACTTAAAGGGGTGGCAAGGAACTTAAGGGTAATCAAATGAAAGCCCAACATTATGAAGAGAGGGCTCAGCACCACAGAATCCAAACGTTACTGGAGCATCACAGACGTGTGTGAGGAGCTATTACAACCTGTGACACCTTGAAACGAAGGAGAAACCACCTAGGCAGCATGGCTAATGTGCCCAGGAGATGGCAAAGGTGTGTCCACTCAGCTTCCATACGTTGAAGGGCATGGGTGACCCTGGCACCAAAGCCACTCTTGACCCTTCCTGATGTTTACTGCACAGATACAGGCAGTCAGTTCCCAAAGGGGAGGGTTCTGGACCCTCACCTGCATGGCTCTCTTATCATCTGCGCAGAGTTTGTTCTGCTTTCTCTGTGTGGCTTTGATGGAGTCAGCGGCAGGTGGCATCTCCAGTCCTTTTCTTTTCTTCTGATGGCCACAGTCACATGGGATGCCTTGACTCAGCTGGGCCCTCCGCGAAGTCATCTGCAAGGACTGTTCTAGTTCTAATTCTTGACAAATTGTGGCTGTCAATCTGTAAAGGCCTTGCCCACCTTTTCTGTCAACTGCTGATTGCATGATCCCATCTCCACACCAACTCTCTGAAGTTACCCTGTTGCCTTCAACACGCGCAATGCATATGCAGGCTTAACATTAAAATACAGATACAGGCCATGATTCCAAGTTGTACATTGAGTACCTACTGTTTACCTCTCTGTGCTGTGGGAGAAAACTCTCTTGGCTCCCAAGAGTGAGGAAGGGTTGCAGGTTGGGAGCTGGCAGGAATCTAACAGTGCTGAAATCTAGATGGAGATTAACAGAACAATCTTCCAGGGAAGTCAGAGTTCTTCCCACATGCTAGTTATTCTCACATTTCTTTATTAGCAATGTGGAATGTCCAGACATGGAGATGGAGCCTATAAAGAACTTGGGGATAGACAAAGGAGAATTCTCTTTTCCTGAGAACTCCTGTTTCAGGAGGGAGAAGGGGAGAATGGAAGGTTTCTGTTTCTAAACTCAGGAATCAAAAAATGTGAATTAAATGATTAAAGCCTTTTCTCCTAGAATGGTACCAAGACCATAGTGCATGGCAGGTTGGTGAGTTCCACTGTCCAGGCTCTGAAGACGCCCACCACATGCTCCAGGTGGCGTGCAACTTCCAAGAGACAACCCCGGTGCCCATGACACCCTCTGCCACAGCCCGAGACACTGCTCTTCTTTCTAGCATTGCGGCAATGAGCCAGGCTGCCTTTGAAGCACTGCTAGTGGCAATCTCCTCTGGCCAGTCCACAAGGCAACATGAGATTAGTAAGGCAGCGTATGAAACTAACTGGCCACATGGGCCTCCAACCCACGACAGCTTTGTCACCAATGCGCCAGCCCAGCGGGGCTCCAGTTCAGCAGTGCTCCAGCCCAACAGTGCTCCTGCCCAGCAGTGCTCCTGCCCAGCAGTGCTCCTGCCTAGTAGTGCTACAATCCATCAGTGCTCCAGCCCAGCAGAGCTCCTGCCTAGCAATGCTCCTGCCCAGCAGTGCTCCAGCCCAGCAGTGCTCCTGCTCAGCTGTGCTCCAGCCCGGCAGTGCTCCAGCCTGGCAGTGCTCCAGCCCGGCAGTGCTCCTGCTTGGCTGTGCTCCAGCCCGGCAGTGCTCCAGCCTGGTAGTGCTCCAGCCCGACAGTGCTCCAGCCAGGCAGTGCTCCAGCACAGCTAAGAAGCTACTGGAGAGTAACTGACTGCTTCATTTTCAGTCAGCTCCAAAGGTTGAGGGTCACTGCCCTCTCTGACTTCCCTTCTTTGTCTGTAAGGGGGTCCCCTCCTTTAATGCTCTAGTTCTGACCCTTGGAAGATGGGATTTTCCTCATGCCCGCTCTGTGACCATAAATTTCATATTCATACAGCTATGTATGGAGCACACTAGCTGCCTATGCGTGTCTGTAAGACTCACAGACCCCGTGAGAAGGATGTGCTGAAGGGGATTTGTATGGTGCACCATAACACAGCAAGGCCGACACGGAGGAAGACCCCACTTGCAGCAACGCCCTGTGTGCTCTGCATCTCCTCTCAGACTCATCAGTGTAAGGGAGGAAGGGGGTGGGAACGCTTTGGCCCTGCAGGTTTCCGAGCTATGGTGCCCTGCATTTCAGCATCCTATTAATAATTAAATTATTTGTCAGTTACCAACAACATACATTCTGAATTAAATTTAAGCAAAGGAGGGAAAGAGGTCATTTGGGACTGAATTAGAGGGCTTCAGAGAGAAATAAATAATAATCAACATCTGTGTTCTAAATAGTACACGTTTTATCAGACAAACAACTGTTACTGGCTCGTTGTATAAAATTGCTTGGGGAAAACACAATACCTGGAAACTTACGTCTGGGTCAGGAGGGGGAGGTGAGGAAAAGTTCATTGCCTAGTCAGAAAGCCACTGAAAGTTGCCATGTTGTCATGTGAGCTCTTGCTCAGTTGGCACCTATGTGGGCTTCCAGGAAGGTGTGTGTCCCCAAGAGTGTGGTCTGTAGCTGGTCCAGGAGCCCTAGAAATGGGAACTACCTTGTCTTCGGAGAAGCGAAGCACAACACCTCCATGATTTCTGAGGTGCCTGGAAGTCCTTTGATTGTGAAGGTTACAGAAGAGACCGTGTTTATTTTGCAGGGAAGGCGGGGAGTAAGACCAGAATTAATAAAGAAATGAGTAAAGAGGAAGGGACCAACACTAGCTCACCCTGCCAGAAGTGTGGTGGAGGACATGTCATATAATGGACATATAATAATACACAGCCACTAAACTGGCTTGTCAGCTTGCTGTGAAACTTGGTGCAAAGGTTTTTGTTGATGTTTGCTTTTCCTTTACCTGTCTTATCCCGTGATATTTACCTCTAGGTGACTCATGCATTTTAGCAGGCTGTTGCTGCAACTATCAGAGGAAATAAAATGACCAGCCCCTCCCTGGGACCACAGATCTCTTGCTCTCTGGGTGCCATCTCTCCCCATGCAGTACCCTTATACACGTTTGCCCCAGGCTATAGGCTTCATGGGAAGAAGGGATCCCAGGGAAGAGGGGAAGGACATGGGAACCCAGGGAAGCAGGAGACGCCTCGAGGCCCCTTGCTGTTCACAGCCAGCCTGTCCTCAGCTGTCCTTCACCTGACTTCCTGGGTGTTCTGGGAGAGACTGCAACATAGCACAGGTGCCCCGGGAACTGGGAAGTGTCTCCTGGTCTTCTCTTGAGGTAACTGTGTTAAAATCTCCTACTCCAGCTGTAACGCTTGTTTTACAAGAGCCCCGGTTTTGTCTGACACAATATGGAACAGCGTTTGTCATCCGTTATCAGGGGTGATATATCTGTTAGCCCGCAGAGAAACATCTGCTGTGTGTTAATCTCCAGTGTGGAGGCCAATATTCATAGGATACGGCTGCATACAATCACAGCGCTAGACGGCTGTCCAGTCTGACATGAAGGCTCGCTGGCAGGCAGGCAGGCAGAAACCGATTTTATTATCTTTCTCTTACATATTTATTCACGTCAAATATTTCTGAGCATCCATATGTTACCCCTCCTTTTATGTATTGTTGTTCAGAGTTGACAAGCCATCGGCATTCAAATGAGAAATTTATGTTACATATTAAATATGGACATCTGAATGATTATCAAATCTATAGAAGCCAAGCCTGGCCAATCACCCCTAAATAATGGATGAGAAGTAGATGTGACTCAATTTGTTCAGCGCAGAACCTTGGCGACCCCGCCTCGTGCTTCATCACCGCAGCCCTGTCATTATTTGCTTCTATTCATCTCACTTGGCATCACTCAATAAAATCCACACATGATGAAGAGAATAACCTTGGTCCACCGTGAGAATAAAGGAAAGAGATCATTTCCTCCCTGTGCAGGTAGGGACCTACTGGTCCCTCTGTGCATCAGGAGATACATCAATTCATCAGGGGAATGGGGGGTCGAGCACATGGTGGGGTGTGTGTGTGTGTGCGCGCGTGCGTGCGTGAGTGCATGCGTGCGTGCGTGCTTGTGTGTGTGTGTGTGTGTGTGTGTGTGTGTGTGTGTGTGTGTGGAGTACGGAGTTCTAGAACTGAGGTTGAGGGTAAGCTTTCCTTAGGGCTGTCAGGGTGAGTGTATGACAGCAAAGCCTCACTACTGGGTAGGGTAGGAAGGCTTTTCCGGGGAGAAGCTTAGTTAATATGGAGTGAGCATACTGGAAGCATTGTAGTTGTCCAAGAGAGCAGCTTTCATCTCACACAAGAAGTCTGAGGAATTGACAGGACCCTGGATGGTTGCTATAACAACTTAAACTATTGGCCGGTTGTAGATAAGATGGACTCAAAAGAAGAGAGGCTCTACTGATACTTATTTCAGTGGCGGAAGGATTTTCGGTAATCCCGGAACCAGTGGAAGCAAACCAAGGCAGAGTACCTTACCACGCTAGTGCAAACAACAACAGCAGCCACAACAGCAACAACAACAAGCCATATTGGTAGTTTAAAGTCACATGTGTGTGTCACATGGCAGAGCAGGTCTGGGGCAAAACGTCCTTGGGTCACTACATCTAAAGGGGAGTTGCTTTCTGGTAGGTCAAGAAGGATCCATCTTCCTTAGGTGGGCATTACTCCCCATCTAAAAGCAGGAACAGATAAGTAGTTCTTCCTAGAAGAGGGTTACCCTGCTAGGAGGCCACAGGGAAAACCTACACGTTGGCAACTTGAAGGCACCTGCAGCCTTGACTCCACTTGTGTGCAGTGTGCCTTGAGGGCTAGGGCCCAAGACAGCTCTACAGATCCTCACCCTGCCCACATGGAAGGGAGAGCACAAAAGGAAAAACCCAAAGAGAACACACAGGGGCAAGAATATTTTCCTTGGAAGAGATAATTTCCTAAATCAATGAAAGAAACAAAACCTTTGCAGCAGGCTAAACTGCAAAAACAGAACAGAACAAGGCATCAGAGGTTAGAGATATGAGAAATGTATTTCACAGGAGCCAACGTGCAAAATAGCAGTAGCTGCTTGCTGTGTGTTAGCTGCTATGTGCAATATACAAGCTTATGTAATTTAACTTTGTCTCCACAGTTCTAAATGACTGGTTAAAACAAAAACAATGACCGCTTAAAATACAGCATTCTGCACTTAGAAATGACTAGGTAGGATTTGTTCCACAGTATGCTTAAAAAAATCCTACACATCTATTGACTTTCAGTTCCCTTGAATGTATCAAGAACTCTGTCTTGGGGCAGTGTGCCCTACCCTTGGTCTCCTTGGGCGATGCCCTGCAACATTGTTTGGTATCTTGCCATAAGTGTTTGGAAATCATTTGGATCTTTTGAAAAGACTTCTGATAAATTAAGTCTCTTTGGCCGCACATTGTCCTCTAACTGGTCATCGTTTCACCTGTGATCCCCTCCAGAAGAGACTCTCCCAACTCAGCCCCTCCTCCCTGCAGCCTCCAGAATTCTCCGGAGCATCTTCTATGAGGAAAAAAGACACGTTTTGCAGGGCTAAAGGACTTTTTTTCAGGACGCCTTGCCCATCCCTGCTGTGTTTTGCTTTAAAGGGAATGCAGGTCTATAAAACATAAAGAGCCTGGAGGGTCACCGGGCTCTCCCAGCCAGTGACAGGATATAGTTCCAAGAAAATGTCATGCTTTCAAAATCTCAGATGGGAAGGAGGAATTGACTTTGCCCTGTTACTCTGAACATCTTTATAACATGGGAGAGATGCTACTTTTCTAAATGTCAAAGGTCTAGGACCATTTACCTAGAAGAAGACTGTTAGGGATCCATTTCCCCTTGAACATGGAATGACTAGTAGTCTGGACAGCTATGGCAGTGTAGCTGTTCCCGTTTGAATCCACTGAGGTGTCTAATAAGAGCTGGTAGACAGGGCCTACTGACCTACTTATGGGATATATCTAAGATCCTCATATGTCTGAGGAGTGTTTGCCCCATCTGTGGCATCTGCTCTGGAGACATGTTAGAAATCGTAGCTATAGACTGTGATTCAGATGTGGAAGAAGGAATTCAGGGAAATGAAAGATAGGACAAGAAGGTGTGGAGCTGAGCTGACAGAGAGGTTGAAGTGTAAAGTCAGCTCAGGGCCCCAGGATTGAGGTTACAGATCCTGGCTTACACTTTGCGTATGTGTCTGTGTTTGTTTGTGTTAGGATAGGAGGTGCATGTGTGTATGTGTATGTGTGTGTGTGTGTGTGTGCATGTGCGTGCATTTGCATGCATGCATGTGTGTGCATGTGTATGTGTAGGTATGATGCACTGTGTATGTGCATGTGTATGTGCATGCATGCGTGTGTGCTTGTGTGTGTGTGTGCATGCATGTATATGTGCATGTGTGTGTAGGTGTGATGCACTGTGTGTGTGCATGCTTGTAGAGGATGGAGGCCCACACTGACTGTTGTTCCTCAGGTGTTAGCTCCCTTGTCAGCTTGAGAAGGGATTGCTCCTTGGTCCGGAGTGTGCCAAGTAGGATTTCCCTGGCTTTGCCTTGCCAGCACTGGAATTGCAAGAGCATGCCGCCATGTTGTCTTTTCTCATGGGTTCTGGGAGATCGGATCAGATCCTCCTGCTTGTGAGGTCAGTACTTCACCTCCCCAGACACAGGATCATTTTTCACGACACCATATGCACTACTGTTCCCATACGCAGGAATGTAAACCACTGGCTCCATTGGCGGGGTCACCTGAAACCACTGATCCCGTTGGCGGGGTCACCTGAAACCACTGATCATTGGTGGTATCACCTGAATATACTGAATTCATTCTCTCAAGCAGGAATCTTGGTCTAAGGTAAATTTGAGGTATTGGGTTGAGCTGGTGTGGGCTACAAGTCTGTGCAATTTACTATGACTCTGTCCTTCCTTCGTTCCCTTCCTTCTTTTTTCTGTAGTGTGATGTGGCATGTGTGTGTGTGTGTGTGTGTGTGTGTGTGTGTGTGTGTAGGCCAGAGGTTGAA
>LOJH01001922.1:28653-45653 GCA_001685095.1 Ellobius talpinus
GTGTGTGTGTGTGTGTGTGTGTAGGCCAGAGGTTGAAGTTAATATGTCTGACTAAATTACTTCTGTATTACTTTTGTTGTTTGTTTTGAGACAGTGTCTCTCCTTGAACCTGGAGTTCATTGCTTAGCATGTGCTGTCTAACCAGCAAGCCCCAGAACCTCACCCACCTGGCTTTACCCTCACCCCAGCCCTCGGGTTAAAGGTTCTGCTGCCTACAACTTTGATATGGGTGTTGGAGACTGAACTCTGGTTCTCATATTTGTGTGGTAGACACTTTACCTGTTGAACCACCTCTTCATGCCAGAGCGAGATTTATATGTTAGAATCTTCTTGTCTGTTACAGAGGCACAAGGGAAAATGGGCCCTGAAATGAGGGCACCTATTGCTTCTATTCACACAAGTACAGGCTGGTTCAGGGAGAAATTCCTAGTTAAATAAAATCATAGGGGTCTTGCATTTTCTTTCTTTCTCCAATCACAGACATCTCAGGATCCCAAGTGTGAGAGCAGGGGGACAAAGATGAGGTGACAACTCTTGGGTGGCCATAGAGATTCTGTTCAGAACTTTGTGCCCTGGACTGATAGTTCTGAAGTAACAAGGCCTCTCTTTAGGGAACAGTGCACACAGCAAAGACACAAAACCAGAGATGAAGAAGATGAATTCCTAGGTGGGAACAGCTTTGGGGGATAAATTACAGAAACAGCCAGGCAGTGGTGGTACACGCCTTTAACCCCAGCAACTGAGGAGGCAGAAGAGGATCTCTATGAGTTCGAGGCCAGCCTGGTCTACAGAGTGAGTTCCAGGACAACAAGGACTACACAGACAAACCCTCTCCCAAAATTCCCATAAACAAACAAGCAAACAAACAAATTACTCACAGTCCCCAATTAAGACAGTGTGTCTGGGGGTGGGGGGTCTTGGAGAATTTTGCTTAATTCAAAAGAGCCAGAGTGATGGCTATGGCCTTTCTTGAAAACTGCAACCAACTTGGAGTCTTTCCCCAGGCAAAGTGGTCATGGAGAGAGGAAGTGCCCTTTCCTTACGCCCTGGTGCCAAGTGCTGGCATCTTTGAGGGTATAGTCCTCTGACTTGTGAATATGGAGAAGGCAAGAGTGGAATTACGCACATTCTGCTTTAACAAAAGCTGCCGTTTGCCTGGGCACTCGAACCAGCTGTGTTGTTCCTTCACTGACTATCCCAATGTGAGCACATGCGAACAGGCATGTGCGTGCACACACACACACACACACACACACATGCACACACACACACCAAACTTGTTCTTTCCCTGTCCCCACAGAGTAAAGCAGTAGAAGCTTTGTGGTGTTGGCTTACACAATATCACAATATGCTTGGCATTTTAGGCTTGCCCTCTGGGACTCTGGGAAGTCCTTTCTCCAGTCGTATGTGGGAGGGTAGCCCCTGGGGACAGCTGCCTGAGCTGGGTCTGAGGAGCACCGTGGTTTGTGCTGGGAGGCTAATGCTGGCAATAAGCATCCAGGACTATCTGTTAATCAGGGAAGATGGCAGCTGCTCACATCAGGATTTCAGGACACAGACAGAGGAGGCTCCCGGCAGGGCAGTGCAGGGGATAAGAAGCTCCATTTTGTTACGGGTAAAAAAAAAAATCAATTTTGATGATTCAAACCCTTCTAATGAACAATTTAATATGGCCCCATAGTGACTGCAAAATTCAAAGCTTCAGTCACAAGATATTGATGCCATCAGATAGCGAATGCGCCGTATCTAGTGACCATCTTTGAAAACCTCTCGCTTGGGGGAATTCTCCAGCTAGGGTGGAAAGAAGGGGCCGCCCTTCCCTCACTACTTCTTCCAGGTTACACCTCTTCTCCCAGGACACGGGAAGGTGGCTGCATTTTCTTGGGGCTCTATTTATAGACCTAAGGGATTTGGTGGATGGGTTTTCTCTCGTGCGCTATCTCACGGCGTTGAGCACGCGATGGAGCTAGCATGCAGCTCTCAGAGGGGGTAGCCTCGCTCGCAGCAGCACAGGGCAAATCAGATGCAGTGGGCCTTTTCAGTTCAGGTTATTATTTTGCAGGAAATAATGCGTGTTAAAAGAACTTGTTCGATATTTTCTGCTAATATAAGTTTGTCTGATAAGAGCTTCTCGGGGAAGCTGCTTCCTGCTGAGCTAGCGGCTTGAGCACAACACTTAGAGCCTTTGGTGTCAGGCTGTTAAGGATTCAATTTTTTTAATGAACATTTAATTAATATTAATGTTATGCTAACAAAATACATTGATTAAATAACTCCTGTAATTCATTACATATCTCGCTAGAAAGTAGCAAGATACATGCACTGTGAAAATTCCTTTGAAGTTTAAAAGCATTTGAGGATTAAACACTCAGGAAACACACCACGTTGAAAGCAGCACTGTGGCTAGATTTTACTGACATTCGTGCGGCTTGTGTGTTGTTTGATTTTAAAACAGATGCATGCCACTCTCAGGAGCATCCATTTCAATGTCAGCCCACATTTTAATTCTGCGTCATCTTTTTGTTTAGCAGAGTCGATGACTATCTAACATGCATTACAGTAACTAACATATCCAGGCAGTAAAGCTGACTAGACCCTTCTTTGCTGTCCCCACGGCACAGGGTGGTATTAGATATTTAAGCCAATTTCCCCTGTGCACCTCTGTCCACGGGTAAAGATGTGCTCCAGTCTCTGGAGAGAGTACACAGAAGCTTGATTGAGTACACAAACATTTTTTTTGAACAGCAGGAGGTATTTTGAGATTGGTGTCTCGGCTCCATGAAGGTCAGAGTCCTTCTCTTCGTGTTAGATGTGGCCCTAGCTCAGGCCCACACGCGCCCCAATGCCTCGTGCTCACAGGGAACGCCGTGGAAGTCTGTTGTTCCTGCCACTCAACTATCAGGTCCTCACAGAATCTTTGGTGTTTGGCGAATTATTTGCCTTTGTTGCATTCATTTTTGTTTATAAAATACTAATTACCTCTTTTATTGTTTGAAGAGATTAAAAGTTAATAGGAGAAACTAAATAAACAGAATGCCATTCTGCACAAACTATATAAGCTGGTAATTAATTTCTGGCCTCCTCTGAGCTAATTAAGTCATATAAAGAAATGAAGTTAATGAACCACAATTCCAGTCATACGAGTGTAGAGACAAGCAGTTTGACTTAATGAATTAATACGATATTTCCTTTCTTAGAGGTTTTCCAATTGTTCTCCTAATCTGAAGGCCCCTTTTAATGTCCCTTTCTGGTTAAAATATTTAATAAATGGTAGGGCAAACTGATGATGGTGTGATGCTGAGACAATCATGGGGAGCAGGGGTGTGGCCTGGCACCTCCTGAGAACCCTCTGACATGAGACACTGTCCCTGTTCACTGTGACAAGCTGTGGATGACATCTACATCTCCAGTCAGACTAAGCTCACCCTTCCCAAGAAGATTGCCGTTGTAGCCGAGTTAGTAAACTATAGCACATCGAGAGATGGACTTTCTTATTCTTGTCTTATGCTGGAAGCCTTTTAACCACCCGCATAGGCCATTGGCAATTTTTGATAGCAGTGGCACTGAGAAGATTACATATACTGTCTTCTAAATAGAAACCCCACAGACTACAATAAAAGTTCTTGTTTATTAAAAGAAATCTTGTAACAAAATTCTTTATCATAAACTCTATACATTTTTGCTAGGATGCTCTCTAGACTTAATGTATTTTTAGGACCCTGAGTTTCACCTGTATTGAATACTGAGAATACTTGGTCCCATATCGACACATACCCTAGTTACTTGCATAGCTAATGAGACTTAGGGTTCTGGGACAAATTTGTATGCCCTGATGTCAAAGATCAGGACTTGGCTAAATCTGCAGTGAAGATGGACGTCAGTGTGACAGCAACATCTATTTATATGTTATTTACTTTTCTTGTTACCATGGAAAAAGCATCTGCCAAGGGGGAGTTCTTTTGGCTTTTGGTTTGAGGGATGATAACAGAGGCATGAGGTGGCTGGTCACATCCAAGCAATGTCCAGGATGCAGAGAAAACAGTGTTGGTGTCCAGCTTGCTTGATTTGTTTTGTAAAATGAGTGTGGTGTGCAGGCATATCTGAATGTGTGTTACCTGTGTGGAGGCTTGAGGTGACATCAGGAGTGTTCCTCCCTAGCTCTCCACCGTACTAATGGAGGCAAAGTATCTCAGCTGAACAACAACTAGTCTCTATGCATTTTGTTCCAAGGATTCCCCATCTCTGTCTTCCAAGTGCAGGCCACCATGACCACCTGTCATTTACACTGGTGCTGGGATCTGAACCTACTCCTATCCTTAGGCTTGGGTGGCAAATTCTTTAACCACTGAACCATCTCCTGAACACTGCCTACTCTTCTCTATTTGTTAGGACTCCAGCCCTTACTCACAAGGGTCAGTCTCCCTTCCATGAAATCTCTCTGGAAACAAATCCATAGGCATGGCCATTAACATCCAGTGGAGATGTCAGTAAAGCTGTCAATCACAGTGTTGCCTCATGGGGATGTCAAGGAATGAGTCCTCCACGATCCTGGTAAGAGTTTGTGTCCACCATAGAAATAGGGAAAATAGAAAGATGAAAAGAATAAGAAAGAGCTCAGAAGATCATGCCCCGACCGACAGACTATGATTTAAGGGACACAGGAGTAGGCAGGAAGGGCAACTTGGGCTTGCTATGGCAGATCTTAGAAGCTGAGACCCTTATTCCCTTATTTTATTATCTTTTAATAACTATTTAATTTTTACTTACCTGTATGTGTGTCTGTGTAAATGAAGTAATACTACTTATACACGGGTGTCTATGGAGGCCAGACGAGGATGTTGCATCTCCTGAAACTGGAGTCTAGGCAGTTGTGAGCTGCCCAATGTGGAAACAAAGCATGGACCCTCTGCAAGATCAGGAAACACTCCTACCTGCTGAGCCATCAGCCTTCCAGCCCCAGAAGCCACAAATTTCAGGTGGTCAAAGGCCACATCAGTTGCGGTGGGCTAAGGAGAATCTGAACTCGGGTGATTTCTGCACTAACACCCATGGGTTTCTTCTCACAGTCTAACCCCAACCTCCCTGTTTCCCTCTGGCCAAGAGGTGCCTTCTCTGGCCCAAGATGTCAGAACTTGACAAACATTTGCCTCTTAACCTGTTCTGGACCAGCAGCCTGAGCAGTGTCCTGCAAATAATGAGTCTTTTCAACATGAATCCATGCAGATTCTCGCCCCTGTTCATTCCCCTCTGATCTGGGAAATATAACACTGGGGATGATAATACACAAACCGGAGCAACAGCACAGTCCTTTCTTCTCAGCAGTACACAGTAGCACGTTGTGCATAGGGGTGGGGTTCAGAGTTGAAAGCCCTCAGGTTCTGGGCTCACCTTTGCTGGCTATTGAACTACAGGCAGACATAGCACTTCTAGTTCCAGCATTCACAGGTGCTTATCTAACAACCAGAGGCATGCCATGAAAGAAAGGAAGATGCCACATGTGACATGTATCCTGCACAAGGCCAGAAACTCCCATGGCCAGGAACCCTGAATTGAGTCTCTCCCTTAATGGTCTGCTAGCCCTAGGCTCTGGTTTCGATTGTGACTTTAACTGGGTCTTGTGAGCCTATCATCTTTCTTTCCTAAATCATAGAACTTGCTACTTAAGATATAGCAATGGCCTTTCCCAGTCTGGTAAGAATTGAGCCCTCTGCCTGAGAACATCATTCACATGCACTGATCCAGTTTCTCCTTGTGGTTCAATGACGGTGCCATGGACCAGTCTAAGCATCTAAAAGCCACCACCACTGACCACTTAGCTCAGAAACTCATTAAGACGAGATGGCACCTCCTGGTACCTTTCTCTGTTCTCTTCCTGTTTCTGACTCAGTGTGAAATCTAGATGAGAAAAAAAAGTGAACAGGATTGGGCAAATGGTCTGCATACTGACAAAGATAAAAGCTGAGGCCAACGACCATGGTTCAAACACTTCTTCCCTAACAGTAAAACAGCCCTTCTTTTCAGTATATGGATACACGGCCGATCCTGGAGGGACATCTGGGGAAAGTACACTATGTCAGAATGCCAAGTGAGTACTTGGCCACCAGAAGATCAAAGTTCTTCATATCCTGTTCTTTGTCATGGGCAAGAGGCTAGGATGTTATGCATCATTTGGGAATACCTGGATCTCAAGCCAGGAATGAAGAAAGACCAGCTGGTGGCAGCTTCTTCTCAGTAGCTGGCTGTCTCTTACAATTTATGTCATACACTGAACACCCAGCTTGGCACTGTATGAGGGATCTATTAATGATGACTGTGCCTCCCACACTGTTAGATATGACCCCCATAAATGTAGGATGAACCATTTTGTAGCTTTTTCCTTTGGGCCTGATAGGACCATTGGCCATTATAGAGCAGAATTCGCTGTCATGGTAACAAAATAAGCAAAGCAATACAGTGATAGCCATGTCTACAGCAATGGCAACAAGACTGTTAATGTTCCTTGTAGTAGATGGGGAGGAGGGTCATAGAGCTTCAGCTGGAATTTCAGCCATTACTCCCTGCTTCCCCTTCCACATATAGTCTTGGAAGCTGCTACAAGGGTATCCAACCTTTTGACACTGACATGATGGTCATCTGTAAATGTGTTGGGCTGCATTTAATGTTTAGGAATTTATGCATTATGCTATCTTCAGTTGTATGCAGCCTGTGTGCTGCAAGATTGGCTTGCATTGATCTGCCAACCCCCCGCATGATGGCAAAGGTTGGTGGAGACTCTCTTGGTTCTCCTTCCTGTAACTGATGTGAACAGCAGCCACAATGAGTCAACCCCTGCCCAGAACAGAGACTGCTTGAACAGTATACAAGGCTGTTTAGCAGGCCTCCTGGTGTAAAGTCTAGTGATCTATGGACACAGGTAGATCCGCAGACCACGGGTACATCTCTTTCTTTCACCCGTCAGTGAGGACCAAATATCAGAATCCACCACCTTTAGAACAATGATCTGGGAGCACAGTGCTGTGCTTTACCCCAGTCCTTGGAGTCAAAGACTCATCTCCCAGAGAAGGACCCCCGAGTTATCCAGGAGTACTACCCATAAGGCCTTTGTAGAACAATGAAAGTACAGTGTCCTTGGGTTCTTGAGCAAGGTTCCAACCCTCCTCAGCCCCTTCCATTCTTTACTCTCCACTTTTTCAAAATCATTCAAGACATAATTGGCTAATCTTGGTCACTAACTTGGCACACCTATGAAGAGGGAGCCTATGAAGAGGGACCTTCCTCTGTGGGTGGAACCATCCCTAAGAAGGTGGGCCTAAGCTCTGTAAGGTCACTGAACATGAACCTGGAGATTCAGATGGCAAGCAGCCTTCCCTTATGGCTTCTGTTACTGTTTCTGCCTCCTGTTCTCACCTGAACTCCTGAATTCTATGAGAGCTGGCTGCCTGCTGGTGCCCCCAGGGATGTTAAAGTCTTCAGGCTGCCAAAGTCACCTTATAAGGGTGACCACAGATCCCAGAGGGTGCAGAGATGGGAATATGGGGCATGGTTTGCCTCCCCAGGCTGAGTTTCAGCAGTTTGCTAAGATTGTGCACATTTAAGGTAACATCAGATAATGGAGACACCTGGAGTTTGAGGTCTCCTCTCAAGCTGATGCTTTGCTGTGATTTGTCAGAAGCTTACAGGTACCACCAGGAAGTTAGAAAGTCAGCCAGGCCGCCAGGGTCACTCTGAGATGAAGTCCTCCAGTGAGTCCTCTCCTTTAGTTTGTGGAAAAAAATATAGAACTTCGGGACACAGGACAGAACACATACGTTCACCTTTTCCAAAAAGCAAATGAAGATTGACAGGTAAGGGCGTACTAGAAATACCTAACTAACTGAAGCTGTATTAATGCTCAAGCGAGAAACTTGAGCATCCCCAAAGATCTTTGTGTTAAAGGCTTGGTCCCCAAATTAGTGCCATTGAGAGGAGAAACCTTTAAGATGTGGGGCCTGAAGCAAGGTCTCTGGGTTAATAAGGGAACTGGGGACCATGGTCTCTTCTTTCCCTGCTTTTTCACCCCTTTTTGATATTTCTTCTGCTCCTGCCTTTATGAGTCAACACAGACTCAAAGGCAGGAGGTCAAATGATGCTGGCCTAAAACCTCTGCAACTGTTCTTCCAAAGACTCAGTCCTCTCAAGTGTTGGCTGCAGTGATACCCTAGATCGTTCAGTTGCTCTCTGGTTGAAGGGCACACACCAAAATCCATCTGGCTCAGACACCAATGCCCCATAGGACTTGTTGCCTGGATAACCTAAATCCCACATCTGTGGGGTGGGGCGGGTTACAGATGCATCTGAGAGTGGGCTGAGGGCAAACACACACATCCATCACTCACAGAGATACCTGGTCTGCCTGGACATCATCCTTGGGAGGCATACACATGATCACACTGTAAAGACGTGTGGAAGGCTAAAGCATTGACTTACAAGTTTGGTTTTAATAAAGAACAACACAATAATCTCAAGATGACAAACTGAGCCTAAATTCAGACTGTCTTTTTGTACTTGGAAACAGAGCCAACCACCAAAAACACACAGAGTCAGTATGATACGTGGGACATTGCGTCTGGCTTGAGCTTGCCATTAACTAAAGCACAGTGGCCTATAACACAGCCTTCCGCCCCCGAGTGGACACCAGTTGATCAATTTTATTTCCATCCTCCAATCAAGAGCAAGGCTGACAGAGACTCAGAGATGTATTTCATCTTGATTTACCAAATTTCATTTACCCATCTCCATTATTTGCTCAGAGGCTAAGAATACATCTTTTCTTGGCCATTTGCTCCTAATTGATGAGGTGGCCATGCGTGCAGGTCTGGGCTCTCTGGCAGGCTGTCTCTGGCTTTTGATCGACTGTGGATGAAGTCGGCTTTTAGGACTCGCAACGGCCTCTTCTACAGCCACACAGCACTCGTTACTAATGAAAAGCATGGCTGTCAGACCCTGGAAAGCCATCTAATTAAACTGGGAGATTTCCATAAAACGAGTTTGAAATCAATCCGTCAATACTGAAACCACTTAGGAAAATGTAGTATGAGCAGTGTGCCTTAGCCCAGGAGAGGGGCAGGCACGCCATCGGTCTTCTGCTTGGGCTCACAGGGTCGCCTGTCTTTCCATGGCCTGGCCACAGTCACTGGGAGTATCTTCTCTCAGAATTCAGAGATTCAGACAGACATCTCAGGCTAGACCAGGACCATCTCCCTCTCTCCGAAGCACACCTGTGGTTTTGATGGAAGCATCACTCTCCAGCTCTGCACCATAATGTGAACAGCTTCCTGGAGTCTATTAACAGGACCGTGCCTCACACTGAGCTCTCTGAATGTCCTCCCTGTTCCAAATTGCTGGTAAATATACGTGTTTTCTAATGTGTAACTTCTGTCACAAATTCGAATAGCTAGATAGATCCATTACTTTTTTTGAGATCAAGAATTGTTTATACAAGGAAGAAAATTCACTAAAGCTTTGACAAGAAACTTAAAACATCTAGCCAGTAACCTCTCTGTGTGGTGAGATTTTCTGTTCTGGAGAAAGGGTATCTATTTCCGGGCTACACTCTCTCCTAATATTTGATTTTGGTAAGCCAAATGTCTTCTTCAACTAACTTCACATAGAGCATCTAATAATATATGTATACAATGAGTCTCACATAAAACTATGAATGTTGAGGGAATTTCTACAAAGATTAAACGAAAAGAAAATGAAGTCTACATTCTTGAAAGATGGCAGTAGCTTTAGTTTTTAAAATAATTGTTTGCTTTATGTCCAAAGCACCCACTTCATTTACACTTGTTTCTAGAAGTAAAGCCAAGCTCTTTTCCCTCTCGGATATTCATAAGGCTTAACATGTACAGGTTTTAAATACCAGGTCCTGCCTGGGCAGCAAGTTAGGAGCTCCAAGTACCCCTTTCCAGACAGTTTCTTCATAGCCCAGTTTTCCAACATTAGCCAATAGATTATTGTTCACAGTTTCTCTTTAAGGAAAGTTCTTCTCTTTCCCTATGCAGTAGAATGCATGAGAATATATAATCACCATATAAACACACACACACACACACAAATGCACACATACAGAACCCTGCAATGGCTCAAGGGAGGTGGCACTTGCTATTTACTTCTGCTACAAGAAGTTTGGGCTTCAGTTTTATTTATTTCATATTTATGAAATGAGTGGCTAGCCACATCACCAGGTGACTTGTTTGTTTTAGTTTTCTTAGGTGACTCTGGCAGCTAGCACCTTACATGCACACAGTTCCTGGGTGTGATCAGTTTGCATAATCACTCATTTGACAATGGCTTCCTATTCGTCCTGCAGCCTCCAGGACTGGCATTTATCATGTGCTGAAATTGACCAGATACTGATTATGAGAGTTAATGTAAGTAAAGCACTTTGATAAGACTTCAGAACTTAGGGAGAAAAGGTAGGAGAGATCACTGTTGAGGCCATCACTGTCCCTGGTTCTGGGGACAAAACAGTGGAAGATGCCATTGGTGAACTGGGGGGTTATGATACTGCTTGGGCAGAAGAGACTTTTTTGTTTGTGGTAGTCGCTGCTATAACCCCAGCACAGAAGATGAGACAGGAGGATCCCCAGGGCTCATTGGCTAGCAGCCTAGCTGAACCAGTGAGTTCTGGGTTCAGTGTGAGATCCTGTGCCAAAAGAATAATGTGGAAGGAAAACTACTGAGGAAGACATTCAGTGTTGAGCACTGGCTATAACATACATACAGAGATGCGTGCACACACACACTCACATGCACAATCTTTAGAGTAGAGATGTTCACTTTTCAAAAAAAAAGTAGTACTCGGCTTCAAATCCATCCCACCAACAAAGTCTCTAACAGGATGCTGACCTAAGGAATAGTGCCTGTCCACCTGTGCACTTCAGTGATAACTATTATTCCCCAGCATGTAGGATAGCTCTACTTAAAACAACCAAAACATGGTGCCATGGGCGGGCCAGTGGAAACTGTCCCTCTCCAGACCTTCATGTTCCTTGCTGCTATGTCATGCCCATGTCCACATGCCTTCACACTCACACCCATGCACGGCTTGTGGGAATCCAGTGAACACCTGGTGTCTCCCGGTCCCTACCAAGCCCCCTCTCCATCTGGAAACTCATAAATATTATGAGTTGAATTAAATTGATACGTGCCATGGCTGGCTTTGGCACGGCTGAGCTGAGCCACTTAGTATGCGCGGCATCCTTCCACTATTGGGCTGGCACCAATGTGTTGTTTACTGATTTATGCTAATTCAAACAGTTTATAATATGTCAGAATTTTTCCAGGGGTTATAGCAGAGATGTTTGGGAAGGCATGCTCAGACACTGATAATCAGCACATTAGCCCTAGGGTGTTTAACAGGCTTGTTTCTGCAAAAGGGAGAGAAAAATAAGAAAACACCTGGGTATGTTAGTAAAAAACACATATTTACACAAAAACGTACACATTTAGACCCAGGCAGGCACTCACCGGCGTACACACTGCACATATATGCAAAAATTCACTAATTCATCCCAAAAGTATGTACATTACACACGTTGGTGTGCACAAGGCATGTGTGCATCTGTGTACAGGGCCACATACACACAAGAGCACAATCTGTCTTCTCCAACGAGCAAACTTGTGATTTTTTAGAGAATTGAAAATTTAAATATTTGGTGCAGCTCTGGAATGACAGTCTAAAACCAATAGCTACACACCACACTAGTTACCAGCCTGTACACAGGCCTGTTTACAAACAAGGGAGTTAGTTTTTGTTTTGTTTTGCTTTGCTTTTAGGAGTTCTTTGTTTTGTTTTGCTGTTGTTATTTTTGTTTTTTGAGCTTTGATGCCAGTTTGCACAGTCTCCCTCCGTATGGATTCACCCAGTACTGTCATGGCAACACACAGTGAGCTCTCAGCTGGTCTTTGGACCCACTCTCTTGGAGGGGCCTGGCCGGGGACTGAGGTCTCAGAAGCTGACATTTGCTGCAGGGAAGTCACAGGTTAAAAGGAAAATGTTTTATATTTCCCCACTACTTTAGACTTATGGGAAAATCTCTAAAACACACGAGAAAACTTCTATGAAGGCAATATTTTTTGCTCCCATTTTCAAAATCTTTTCAAAAATCAAGAGGAGCCCTTTTGAGGCCAAGTTTATGAAGGAGCATGGGCCAGAGTTCCTCGGTAGGGCGCATCAAGGCTGAAGTCAATCTTCTTCAAAAACTATGTGACCCACCAATTTTGTCAAAAGGACTTTTACGAGGCCAGCCTGGACTATAAGAGTTAGTTCCAGGACAGGCTACAAAGCTACAGAGACACCCTGTCTTGAACCCCACCCACTCCCTCCAAAAAAAAGAAAGAAAAAAAAGGACTTTTAAAGAGGCTGTCATTAAATCTCAAATTCATAAATATATGTGAATCATAACTCTTACATAGATTGTTTCCTGGGACTCTTAGAGACAAGGATTCAACCTTCTGCCACACCTGAGCTTTCTCCTTTGCTGCCAGCTTCTTTGTTATATAGGAAAAAGAGAAGGATGGACAGAAGGGAGGGGGAGGGAGGGAATATGGTTAGGGGTGGAAACAAGACCCCAGCAGCCCTCATTGCCTCTCCCCTCCCTGACAGAGATTACAACTCCCTGTCCAGCAGATAACAAGAATCACAGTGTAAAGCCGACTTTCGAGCTAGTGGTTCCTTCACTAATAATCGGGATTTATTACTGGACCCATCTGCTGTCTCTGTAAGGTCACAAGGTGAACCACAGGCATGGCTGATGTCACCATCAAGGTAACTGGCCGCAAATGGACCCTGACAAGTGTACTTTTAAAAGAATATTGTAGCAAGAGCACTCTGAGCATGGATGTCACACTGATAAAGAGAATCACCCTAAGATACTAAAAAGATGTCGAGTTTTAACCCTTTCATCCATGTGATGGAGTCAAGCTGTCAACTTGGTACCTGAGCACCGGCTGGAAAGGGGAAAGGTGGGCTCATTGACACATGGCCAGGTGCATCTAATGTGCACTGAAAATCAGATGCACCAACTCCAGGAGATGTCCCCAGAACATGCATTTGCCACAGGCAGAAATGGGGAAACCGGAGTGCCCCACACCTCCAAAGTGTGCCATATATTCCTCTGTCTCCTAGTGACCAAGTCTTGCTTCCACACAGTGTGTTCCACATCCCTCTATCTTCTAGTGATGAGGTCTTGCTTACAGGAACTAGTGTCAGATACTCCTGTGACTTTTTCCCCCACAAATTAAAAAAGGTCCTAAGGATGCAGCTAGAGCTTGCATTTCTACAATGTTACTGTTCATCAGGCCATGGCCAGGACATTCCTTCCTCCTTTTCATTTACAGCTGAGCAGGAGACTCTGTAGGACAGAGAGGTCCATGCTAGGCACAACTCTGTCCCCTCCAGTGACAAAACAGCAGCATTTACTTCACAGTCTATTGCTGGCTTGTCTCACATCACCCTCACAGAGGCTGTCTGCTTCCATGATGCCATGGTAGAAATGAGCTGGGGTGGCCACATGCCTAGAAATTCCCACCATGCTCTGCTCTCTGGCTCAGTCCTTGCTGGTGTCATTGCCTTTAGTTTGTGGAGCCTCTGCACCTGGAGCTCTGGAAGTGATGTGTATGGTAGATGTATGAGGTCTCCAGGCAGGGACCCAATTCCAGGGAAACCATCATCCAACCCAGTCAAGCTTTGTCTCCCCTGAGCTAATAAAGAGTCTCTTGGGTGACTAATGATGATAGGCCACATCTATTTGCACCTTGGATGAATGAGCTGGGTGTCTATCTTCAGGATAAGAGTTAGAAGAAGCAAGGAGGAAAGTATGTCCCAAGAATAAGGCAGTGAGGACAACCCTAAGTTGTCACAATGTGGTTCAGTGAGGTCACTCAGATAGAACTCAGCTTCATGCCTCGGGAATCACAGATATCCGGCAAAAGACACGTGTCTATCACTGGGTGCTTCAACGTTCTGATAACTTCTGAACACATCGGGTCCAGTGATATCTCACTTCATCTACTTAGTTCAGTCCTTGATCCACAGGATAAGCAGAAGCCAGATTTATCATTTACTTTCCTATTGGTGTCATGGCTTCTCACATCGGCTTCTTCTTGAACTCTTAAGTGGATGCAACAAGTGACCAGATCGATAACTGTCACAGAGGAGAAGGGACATTTGCAGCCACCTCGGTCAGTGGCCTTCTTCTATCTTTCTGTGTGCTAATCAGCATTCTCGTGGACTGTTGTATACACCATGTTCTCCTTGTGGATCATGAGGACACCCAGATGCCCCACGGAGTACATGGCTGCCAATACAGAGATGGGCAACCCTCCTCTACTGTCTTCTTATCCAGCAGGCTGGCATGGATGTCTGATGGTCAGGTTTCTGCAGTTGCTTATGGTGGTTTGAAAGAGAATGGCCTCTGTCTGTTCACATATTTTAATGCTTGGCCCCCAGTCGATGGAACTGTTTGGGAAGGATTATAAAGTATGGACTTGTTAGAGGAGCTGTTCCCTGGAGGCGAACTTTGGGGGTTTAAGCCCACACTGCTTAGCTTTCTCTCTGCTTATAGAACAGATGTAAGCTCTCACCTACTGCTCCAATGCCATACCTGTTTGCCACCATGCTCCCTGCTGTGACAATCATGGACTCTAACCCTCTGAAACTGTAAGCCCTCAACAGATTCTTCTATAGGTTGTCTTGGTCATTGTGTCTCTTCACAGCAATAGAACAGTAATTAAGACACTGCTCATCTTAGGACTAAGAATAAGACATGTCTGTCTCCACCTCCAGCCTCCTTCTCCTCACCAGCTGCTTCTACTGCCACTCTCTGGTGCCTCCTAGAATGCTGAGAAAAGGTTAGAGGTACTAAGAGAGCCTTGTTATACCCTGAGCCACCTGCAGGGAAAGGTCACCCTCACCCATCCAATCCTACCTCATTGCTTCCACGGACCACTGCTTGTTATGTATGGTACCCTCTCCACCTCCCTTGGACAGGCTCAGGATGAATGCTAATACAGAGAGTTGATCCAAAAGACAGGATCACTTTGACTACACTGCCGTATTAGAGATTTTAACTCCACCACTACCAGAGTCGTGCACACCATTTCAAATGGAGTTACTTTCTCCACAGAGGCATATTTAGTTGTTGTTTTTTTCTGAATAAAATGTATTTTTATTCAATGAGCTCTGGTTCCTCATTCCACAATCCAGGTGATATCTGGCTATGTGTGTCTTGTCCATCCAGATGAGGGAGAAGTCCAGAATTTGAGAAAGATGGCAGATGGTGTGTTTAAGCAGAGATATAGTAATGACCTTGGATGAAAGCAGAATTCTAAATATTCCTATCTGTGATGTAAAATCCCTTAGGTTTTGGGAAACCCCCTTGTGCCTAGAAATGGACTTGAGCTGATTCTTCGTAGATTCTGTGTGAGGCTCCCTTGAGAAGGTGAATGCTAAACCTTGGTCAGGATTGAGACTGCCAACAATTAAACTTCAGATTTAAAGAAGAAAAACTGGCTCATATCACTGGTAGACAGAGACTACCCAGGGCAGTACTGGAGGGGGAATGCATCCTGGCCTAAAACTGCCAATCATATGTGTTATTACTCTCCATACAACTGCAGTTCCTCCAGCCCGGTAACTGCACGCAGGCGGCTTATTCACTAAATGCAACTGTTTGTGATGGGAGACCCAGGGTTCAGACAGTTCTGTCTCTTTGTTCTTCTGTTTTATACTACGTGTGAGAATTTTGAATATTTTATCCCGCTCTGGTGGTTCTGGCACCTTTCTGTATTCTAACGGTAGAACCTCTTAAATTTGTTTCAGCCTCCTTCGGGTATGGCAAATATCAATCTGGGTAATGAGACACAGGTGTGACTATAGGCATTCCTTCAAGAATTCCTCCGCTATGAATCTGCCTCATATGCCACAGCCTGGTTCCTCACTGGGGCTCTCTGGGAAAATTCGCAGCTCTCATAATCATCACACACACATTTCCACCTGTGAGCCACTGACTACAGCCATGTGTAAACACGTGAACTGCAGCAAATAACAAACCCCACGTTAGCTGCAAGCTCTTGGGTGTCCATCCACTGCTCTGTCCTGGTGGCTTCTCATCTCAGTGATTCATCCCATTTCTGCCTCTGTGGGAAGATGGGGTCCAACAGTTGATGGATCTCTTCCTTCCCATCCTGCATGCAGGTGAGAAGGGTTCTCCTCCTCCTTAGCCCCCAACTCAGGGAAGGGCCTGGTATTGGTTACTGACTTATTGTTACAGGGGAACTTCAAAGGGAACTTCCTAGTAATTTCTTCAGGAACAGAATGTGGGCATGGCATCCTCATGGCTAGGGTGTACATAGGATGAGACAGTATCTGCCACCACTGAGGTTCAGATGGAAATAGGAGGAAGTGAGAGCTGTGGGATAATCCTTCTGTATGCAATGAATATGTGTTACTCCCATTGGTTGATAATAAAGATGATTTGGCCTATAGCAAGGCAGAATAAGGCTAGACAGGAAAACCAAACCGAAAATACAGAGAGGAAAAGGGGCAGAGACAGGGAGACATATGAGCCAGAGGAACAAGACATAAAGCTAAAGCCACAACGTCACGTGACAAATGTAGATGAATAGAAATGGGTGAATTTCAGTTGCAAGAGCAAGTTAGTAATAAGCCTAAGCTATAGGCTGAACATTCTGTAATTAATGTAAGCTTCCCTGTGTTTATTTGGGACCAGGAGGTTGGGACAGAAAAGCTCCACCTCTGTTTACAAGTGAACGAGCAGGAAGGGCATAGGATGAACTTGTATTTGCCTGTCTGTGGTTCAGGCACAATCATGAGATGGAGAGCAACTCTGACCATGTGTGTGCCTGTGTGTGTTTGAATGTACATGCTTGCTTTTCGTCCGGCCCAGCTCCCACACGGCTAGCTTATACCCCGAAATAACAGCACACAAATTGTA
>LOJH01001923.1:0-18224 GCA_001685095.1 Ellobius talpinus
ATAATACTACCTAAGTAAACAAGAAATAAGCAACTTCCAAACTCTAGAAATTACTTCCCCTATCACTACACAGGATGGCCAGACAGACAAACCGGCTTTAGGAGGGTAGGACAGACAGACAAGGTATCTTCAGTATGACAGACAAAGTAAACAGTTTGTTTCAGTATCAAGCGACTATGAAAAATAAAGCAAACGTCAAGGTAAAAAACTGAAATTCCAAACTGAAGAGAAGCTGATCATAGCATGGGTGAAGAAACCTTCAGACCAATGTGGAAAGGAAAGGGAGAGTAAATATACCTGGATCCTTCCACCGCTCGCAGTACCCAGTATTAAAAGAATCGAAACAGTCCTAATGTGTTAACGGATCACCATGCAGTAACTGACTCCTGTGCAATCATTATGTAGAGGACATAAGAACTGATATTCCCCAGCAAAGCAGTTAGGATGGAGACCATCTACTGAGGAAAGACCATTGGTTCTCTTAGGTCTCCCCACATCAAAGCTTTGCTAAAGCCTTTTCTGAATTGAGCTGCAAACCTACTAGAGATAAACCAACTCAACAAACTGAAAAGGCAGTCTCTCCTGTTCACTCCCATCTCACTGGAGCCAGTCCGGCAGTTCTCACGGGGGAGGGACTAAGGCCCCACTTTAAGGGAATCCATTCACTACTCCCTCTTCCTTGGCTTGTTGCATACACTATCCTGGGAGTTTGTGAGGTATTGTGTTTCCAGAAGTTTTAATGAGATGATGCTTCTTTCTTTAAAGCACCAATCATGGTTTTGTGGCAGAAATGGCTTTGGTGAAATTTTGTCACAAATTGTCTCTAATAGTGAAATCTGGCATATTTTGGGTGAGAGGGGAGTGAAGCAAATGTACAACTTATTTCAACTGGACTCAGAACACACTTTCTCTTGAATCACAAGTGTGGTTACTGACTTCATAGACCATGTATATATGTATGTATGCATGCATGTATGTATGTATGTATGTATGCATGTGTATATGCATGCATGCATGAGACTGGGTTTCAGGCAGACCCACACTGGTCTTAAATTAATTTAGTTTGTATTTGACACTGGCTTTGAACTTACAATCTTTACACTCCACCTCTGAAGTGTGAGCACGACAGGCCTGCTACCTGGCTCTCATCTATCATCTAGTCTAATGGTCTTTATAAGGACATTTCTTAACTCTGAAAAACGAATTTTCTACAAATGCATGGAATTTCCCATTCTTCTTTGAAATTGAGTCACAGCCTTACAGAAATAAATCACTTCTTACCCTCTAAGTCTTATGTCTCTTGAGGAGTAGGTGCTGTCATTAAGATTGCCTTCTCCTCTATCTCTTTACCCCAACCTACAACTTCTTACAAAAAAAATAAAAAATGTCACCACTAAGATAAAGGTCAAAGCAACCTACTCTCAGCCTTGGAGAAACATAAAAACAGTTAAAGAAAGAGCAGTATTGGATGGCCATGTGAGGAGATAGACTTGAAATCCTTCCCTCCTTTCTACATACGATCTTGGAGTATCTTTAGAAAGACATAGTTCTATGTTTCAAGATGAATTTACACATAAAGTCATTTCAACATATCAACCCTAGCATCAGTGCTTTTGTTTAGATGCTGGTTCTGTTACAGCTTAAATATGTGACTAGAGTAGATGACAAGCATTTAATTCCTGGACAGAACTTAATACTCAGAATTCAAACTTTGTAGGGGGAGAGAGGGAGGGAGGGAGGGATGGAGGGAGGGAGAGAGAGAGAGAGATAGATTGAGAGGTTAACCACAAGTCTACAGTAAGTTTTATTAGTCACTGAAATAGCCATAAAAGGCCAGACAGTAAGTATTTCAGGATGGCTGTCTAACACCTCTGCTCTGCTGCTATGGTAGTGGGTATACGATAGAAACAGAGGGACTTAGCTCTTGGCTGTGCTCCAAAAAGTCTTAATGAATCAGAACCAGCAGAGGGTGGATCTGCATGCTGGCCACACTCTGATCTAGAAATTTTAGCAACATATGGAATTAGTCCTTTGTCCTCCTCTTCTGCTCTCCCCTTCTTTTCCTTCCTTCTTTTCCGACAAATACCGGCATTTATCTGACATTCAAATTATTATTTTTTATTACTAAAATACTGATACATTTCCTTTCCCCAAGTCTAAAATAGTATACTTATGATTAGCCAGAAAAATATATTAAACTGATTACACAAAATCCTGTGTTCATTCACATGAAATGACAGGAACAAAAAGGGAAGAAACATGGGAAGTACATACATATTAAAGATATTAAATGAACAGAAGCAGATGGATGTGCACTGTTTAGTCATATCCCACACTGTCCCTAGCCCAGGAATGTGTACCTGGCCATCGGCATGTTGTGAACAGCAGGGCAAAAGGGACTAACAATGTTCTGATGAAACTCTCCTCCTGTGAATTCAGTTCCGCTTTTAAAATAACTAACATGTGCTAGCACTTGCAGGTGGGTATCCACGGATGGATGACTTGGAGCCTTGTTAGGAGGGAGTTTAGCCAACGGTAAAGATGCAGAAAGTAGTCCTCACAGCCATGGCCAGATCCTGCCATCTGCTAGTTTGCTTATGATACAGAAAGATTTTGGAAGGTAATGACTTCAAGGGACCAAATACACCATGGCTAAATAATACACTAGTTGAGCTAGATGGACAGGCCTGGTTGCCCACAGAGAACCCTGGCACAGCAGATAGAGGGCCTAGATGGGTTTCAAGGGGTTTTCTTGTATCTGTGCCCCATTCCTCTGTCTAGGCAACAGGCCTGGATTCCAGATTTTAGTTCTTATCCAAATGGTTTATTCAGACCTCGTGTTTTTAGAAATCTGGTTGGTCAGACTGAGTTGCTGATTTTTAACTTTGTGTATTTACTCAATTTTGCAAGTCATACTTAAACATTTGAGTGGATCTTTCCCTTGGCTTTCTCTAAAAACTACCAGTAGCTACCTAGCATGTCACAGCTAAGTCAAGAGCCTTGCCAATCATACACAGGCACACTCACACAAACATTAGTGAATTGGATCTCCAGAACATTGAATAAGAGCAAGTGTCACAGGCCCAGGTCTAAAACTGGACAAAGCTGCACTGCCTACTTCATAGGCAGGCAAGCAATGCACAGTGACAGACATGGAACAGGCAAGTAGCAAGAGCTATTTACACAAGCAGATATCAGGATCTCATGTGATGAAAGAAAAGTTACCAGGGTGTTCAACATATCTTACTGGTACAATTTCACACTAGGTTGGCAACTGAGGAAGGAGGAAACCTAACATTCTGTGAGTGCCGCCAGAGGCCAAATGTCAAGACAATGGGAATAAACAATAACTACAAGAAGTCTCTGCTCTTACAGAGCCAGGTTTACTGTTAGGACCGGGTGCAGAAGCTCTGCACAGAGGAAGACCTGAAGGCTGGCAGGGCACAGCACAAAGACACACAAATCAGTCTGGATTTCTAAGATAAGGGGCCTTGAGATGCTTCCTGAGGGGTGAAGTTAGACAGGTTGGTCACATGGCACAGCAGGAAGCAGAAGACCAGCTGCAAAAGCCCTGGCTGTCAGTTCTCCTGTAGTTCAAAGTGCAACATTGAGGAGAGAGAAACGAAGCTCTTGCTATTGGGACAAAACAGCTAACAAAAGCAACATAAAGAAATGTTTATTTCAGCTCAAAGCTAAATGTGCCCTCATGGGCATGCAACAGTTGGCCACACTGCATCCACAGTCAAGGAGCAGATAGCAAAGAAAGTTGGCACTCAGTGCACTTTCTTCTTTTCATTCAGTTTGAGACCCCATCCCATGAGATGGCGGACCTTCCCTCCTCAACGCAATCTAGAAACAACTTAATGGATATGGCAGAAATCTGTAAATGTGTTTCCATAGTAATTCTAGATGTCATCAAGTTAAAAATCATAACACGATTAATAATTAAAACGCCTGTTCCTAAAAGTCAGATCCAAGATCAGGGCCATGAAGTCTGCTGAATGAATTTCTGCTGTTGTGGAGACGGTGGGAATCTACTTCAGTACTAACTCAGCGGATCGAATAATTAATTACTTCTGGATCACTTTGGTTCTTGAGACAGGAGTTACTAAAGGAAGTTCATCACTACTCCTTGCATGTATCCTGAAATTACATGTGATTCTTAACAAGACTGGGTGTGACGGAGAGGACCAATGCTTTCTCTCATAAGGAAAGCTGGCCTCCAGCTTCATGGTGCACTTTGCATATGATGCTCATCTCATTGCAGGAGCAGCAGTATCTGCTTCGTCTCCTCTATGTCCAGGGATGCATATCCTCACACCACGTCTGATAGGCCAGATTGTGCAAACTGTCATGGGTGGTGTCAAAATGAACCACAGATGACACATTAAAGGTTTTCTACACGTAAGTACCTAAGCTGCTTTGGTGAAAGCCCACAGCTTTCTCTCAACTCATTTACTACTCTTCCCAGGTATGTGGCCCAAAGAATACTCCCAGGGATTTGTGAAAATAAGTGAAGAGTCACCACTTGTAAGCCTATAATTTTAATTCATACAAATCATCCTTCAATATGGATGCTGTCAGTGATGGCAAATGTGTGGTTAGGTTAATGCTGGCTGGCTCACGAAAAAATGACAGTCCTGTGAGCATACGTGGTCCATGAGGAGTGAGACGCTCTTCCCTAATCCTCACATACTCACAGCCGTGCTCAGTTACAGGTAAGGAAGCAAGAACACATGTTATCAAGGCTCCACTAGTCAGTGAAGTCATTGTGTCTATGACAGAAGCAAACTTATTTTCAGTAAGAAAGCTGTGGGAATATATTGGTGGGCTTTCTTCTAATATCGGCAGTAAGGAAAGCTATCCTATGCATTGGGAACAAAACACAGCCTTCTCATAGAAATCTGTTTTTGTTTATCCAAAGCCCAGGGTCTGTAGAAATAACCATCCACATAGTACAGGCTAATGATATACAGCAATAAAGCTAGTACAGGACACATGAGAAAAAGGAAAACTTACGAGAGCTTGTTCATCTTGCTTAGAGAAAAACATGTGGCTTTCAGGGGTTGGTCCTGGTAACAGGGTGGGCATTTCTTGATTGTCCAGTTTTCACAAACGATCAAGAAACAAGAATTTCACGTGATTTCCTCCTCCATGGTTTTGAATTCTTCAAGCTCAGTAAAACATAGCCATGAGTGCATGGCATAAATTGATGCCTTCCTTGGTAAAGAGACCACCTTTCAGAGGTGTTCCTCAAGCCACCAGAGTTGGTAGGAATTAGATGCTTTCTGAGAAAAAAACTCACTGTGCTTAGCCACAAACAGGATGTCTATATCACAACACACACACACACACACACACACACACACACACACACCCCGAGGAACTACTGCAGAGGAGGTGGAAATACTGTTACAAGCCAAAGGTACGAAAGAACAGGCGCAAACAGTGTCTTCTGGACATGTCAGGACTCACAGCAGTTTTGGTCAAGATCAACCCAGTCATGTGTGAGTATGGAACTGGAAGGAACTGGAAGGGATTAACTGAGGAGCCATGGACATTCAAAGGGTTCTTAGAGAGGGAGGAGTCTTTTTTTCCCCAAGGATATGGTCTCTGATAGGCTGACCAACTCATTGGGTTATTTAAGAAAAAAACAAACAAACAAAATTCTGTAGGGCATAGAATTAGGAGGGAACAGTGTGAGAGCCAAAGTTATATTTTAAATCTTAATTACTGTGGATCCATGAAATAAAAGTGCCTCTAACCTGTAACCCCTTACAGGTTATTTCGTGAAATGCTGAGGCTATTTGGGTTATGGGAGATAACAAGTCACATGTTTTCACTCCCCTAAACAAGTTTGTTTGGCCCAACTACACAGGCTGCACTTGATTGCATGTGGGCAGGAGGTACATGGGCAGGAAATTCACCAGGATGTATATATGCTTGTCCCTGATTGCACAAGACGGCAAATATGGTGAATTGTGAGTTTGCCTTTCTAAGCCCCTGCAAAACATGACTCATGGCCATTTTCTAGGAACCCAGAGGTGGTCCTGGTCAGAGTACATCTTCCTGGCCACTATTTAAACAAAGCTTGCTTCAAATTTGGCTTTAAAGTATGGTAGTGGTGTCATTCTTGAGCAATGAGATTAACAGTAGGGAGGAAGGGGGTACACATCTGGGAGGAGTTCAAGGAATAATGGGAGTAAATATGATATAAACACATCAAAAGAATTCTCAAAAGTTAGTAAAAAACTATCACATTAAAACAAAAAACCCAAAGAACACGTATCTAACTGATGCCAACAAAACAAAACTTACCTAGCTCCCAGGCTGTACCTAAAATCTAGGAACTCAAAGAGAGTTCTCAATCATGGAAGTGCAGACTCAATGTGTGCCAAGCCCAAGCCATGTTGGTGCTTACCGTGTGAGGCACAGAAGGAACAGAACAGATGGTGAGAGTACAAGGCAGACCTCATACAGTAAGTAGGCAACAAACCCCAAGAACCCAGGAATTGAGAGAGACCAATAATGTAGAATCCTCACTTCTTAAGAGAGCCACATCCTGCTCTGACCTGAGCTAGCTAACTGCCATGCTCATTGGGGTCCTGGTGGGTGCTGGTGACCAGTGGTCATTAGTGCTCTTTATCATCCACAGCATCACCTTTTCTCACAGACTGAGAATACCTGCAGCAATTGTGGTCCCTACCCTTTCCAATGAAAACTGAGAGAAGAGGACTCCGAAGGTTTCTGCAGCCCAAGGCAAGGATAGGGCAGCCCTCAGATGAATTCCACCACAGGATGTAGGGCAATGTGTCAGTGGCCCAGATGAACACAAGCTGTGTGGAGGATGGTACAAGGGATGGAAACCTTTCCTCTCCCTTGTACTCAAATGGACATTTAATACCACTTTGCTACTTTCCAAGACTGAATGCCTACTCTGCCTTACATTCTGAGAGACTAAGGAGAACATAGTCACAAACCATCCAGGTTCATTTCTAACGCCTATCATAACAGCAGCTTACACACTATATTGATACCCATGTGACAGCTTTTCTTTAGGTAAAGAATAAAGCTGCTAACTGATAACAGTGATTTGGGTGAGTGTGCTTTGAAGAGGACATCAAAGACGCTGCAAACATAAACCACACTCAATAAACATTGGTTTTAATGGAAGAATTATCATAAAAAGAGTTTAAGCCTTAAAGAGTAGTGTGCTACTACACGGGGGTTCAAAGGGAAGGACCCAGGGGGTGTGAGAAACGCCTTGTACTGTACATTCTTCCCGATTTTATTAGAGATGCTGACACAGAAGAACTACACACAGAGATCACAGAAAGTGATACAGGATCTGCAAGCAGCTTTGCTGGCCAAAAGGGCAACGAAGGACATTTACTAATGAGGGTAATTAAACAAGCCTGATAACCAGCAAAGCCTGGCTGGTGATAAAGTGAGCCAGATAAAGGAGTCTCACCCTAGAAAAAGAGACCAGACACTATACTAAAAAGGTCTGTCCACCAGTCAATAATCCCAGGCAGAAAGAGATAACAGGCCTGCCAAAACACAGGGAAGGCCTCTTGCAAATGCAGTTTCAAATGTGGCCTGCTCTGGCCTTGACCACGACCATCCACTTGGGTACAGGGTATCTACACCCTCCCTTCCTATTTCTCAGATACGGAAAAAGGCACATATGTCCCCCATTTCTTCTTTAAGGCCTCTCTTATTTGTTAAAGAAATCAGCAGCCCTGGCAGAGAACTTCAACAGATAGAGATGGTAATCTCAGTAGATTAGACATGCCCTTGTGAATGGCTACTTTGCTTTGATTTCTTCCTAATCAGCTACCTGCCAGGAGGAAGACTGCATTGTTTTGGAAAGAAGAGCTAAACCGTGGGCAATCCAGCCACAGGCTGAATTTAAGACAAACCTACCCTACTCTGTAGAAGCCAGCCTGTGTCTCTTGGCTTCCACCCTTAGCTGAAAGGACCTTTCAGACCTCTAGAGGAGGACAGGTAAAATATTGTCATGTTGCTAAGATAACACAGAGAGTCAAAGCTGTTATTATTTTGCCGACCTTCCCTGTCACCTGGGTACCCTGTACTTTTAAGAGACAAGCTCCACCCCCCCTTACACCGAGGCAAGCAAGTGGCTCTCATCCTGCCTCCTCTCCAGCCATCTTGTTCTATCTCTCCTGGTCTCTCTTCTGAAGAGATAACTACTGCCCCTCTCCCCCTCCCTTTCCCTTTCCCCTCCCTTTCCCTTTCCCCTCCCTAACCCCCTAAATAAACTCTATACCCCAACTCTGTCTCTCCCACCCACCAAGGAGACCCGCTGCTGCCCCTCGTGGGACTGCTGCCCCTCATGGGAATGGTCTCCCACCACCATGTGCTTATAAACAATAACAAAAGTAGCCTTTGCAACAAGTTGTATTCACTATTGGAGGCACAGATCCCATTTACACCTCTAGCAATATACATGCTCCTTAAAACGCCGCTTACTGCGTTAAAAAAATAAACAAACAAAACTAACTAAGTCTTGTTTCAGATGTATAAAGGCCCCAGCTCCATTTCTGAGGCTTGTCTTTGTCAAGAGCTATCTTCCAGCAACTAAAAATCCTGACTCCTACTCCATGGCTCATTCTACACTCTAAAGAACAGAATTCCCAACAAGGACCGTGGGAGAGTTATAGAAAAGAGAAAATGCTTTATTTCAACAAAGCCGGGATTCTTATGAACTTAACACTGCTTTCATATTTGAAGTAAGAGCATCTGGTTGGAAAGGATTTGCATTAAACACACTGTGATAGGAAGATCATTAAGTATTTCTGGTTTTCTTAGAGACAGAGGCAAAGAATAAAAGAATCTATCAAAATATTTTGAATGAGGTCTAGAAGGATGGCTCAGTGGGTAAAACCTCATGACCTGAATTTGATCCTAGAGCCCTAAATGATGGGGAGAACCGGCTCCTGCGTGTTGTCCTAAGACCTCCACATAACATGTAGGCTATGGCATGTGCAAGACTCCCTTACTTACCTCTGATGAATACATGTAAAAAATGTTTTGGGAGAAAACAGTTGTGGGATTTATTTTACCAGATAGCAAGACATTAGAAAGCAACAGTAGTTTAAGCAACATGGTAAAGGAACAAAGACAAACAGAATAAGCGGTGCAAAATAGTGTGGGGCACCAAACCGCAAGACGACGCATACATAAGCATCTGCTATGAACCATGCCTGTCTTTCATTCATGTTAACAGAGGATGAAAACAGAAGACCTTATCCACACCTTATACCCAATAGACAATCTAGCACAGATAGATTGTAAGTGTGACTGACAAAATCATAAGTACCCCTCACAATTATGACAGGTAAAATGAGAGACCGTCTATAAAGCCATACGACGTTGTGTTTGTGGGTGTAGGGTTCATTATAGTGACGGATATAAAGATCCTAAATAGAATGCAAATACTTTAGCACAACAGGAGCAATGACAGATTGGCTTCCATTAAAACTAAAATTCTGCCCATCATAAGACACCATTAGGAGAATCTAAAGAGCAGGTTACAAAATGAGATGAGATCTGCAAGTAACTTATCTGAAAAAAGCTATGTCTGTCATGTATGGTTCCATTAGATCAACAAGGAAAAGGCAATGCTATAGAAAGAAAAAAGAGGCAAGCTGAATTAAAGCTTCATGAAAGAAGATACAAGTGATCAGAAAGCCAGAAAAGATATCCCAACTAAACCATAATGAGACCCACTGCACCAGAAGGGCTAAAGTTTAAGATCAAAGAAGTCAGAGTGCTAAGGAGATTGAGGATGCCGGGCAACCAGCATCCACACTGCGGATATGGGAGCTATAAGCTGCAAAGTCACTTCCAGAAGAGGAATGGGTTGTGCTCACAGCCAGCAAATACCTAGCACAAGCCTAGAAGTGGTTACTGGAGGTTTACTCATAATACTCACCTGAAGGACACGTTTGAAAGGGCATACCTTTAATCACGACTCAGAACTGTGAATTTCATGCTAGCCTGGTGTGCAAAGAGAATTCCAGGCCAGCCAGTGCTACTTAGTGAGCCTAAATAAATAAAGTAAATAAATAAAACTGGAAACATTTAAAATTTCAAGTACAGCGGAAAGATAAATAACATGCAAATGTTTCTTACAACTGGACAGAATTCCTCAATGGCAAAATGAACCACTTCTACAGTGCATGGGTGGAGCTTACAAGCCTATCAATGAGTAGCAGATAACACACACAGAAAGTATCTACTGTATGTTGTTTGTTTACAGTAAAGTAAAAGTAAATATTGCTAATCTATCATGACTGAAATTTAAAGAAAATCTGCTTTTTTGTGACCATCATCTGCCTTGGTAGAGTCTGAAAGGGGTTTCTAAAATGCTGGAAGCATCAATATGGGGTATAGGTGCACTCTTAAATCTGTAGGGAGCCTCCTTTTTTGACAGGCTACTCACACTTTCGAGGCTACTATTCACCTTCTCATGTCAAGAATAAGTCAGAGAAGGGAACAGGTCACAGCTTCAGAAAGCATCTGCTGAGAACAAAGGGAAGCCTAGCTCCCTGATGGAAGGAACACGCACACCTGTCTTATGAAAGACCACCTACAGCTGCTTTTTATCTCTGCACTTCCAAGCAAGAGAATGCTAAAAAGAAACAGCCATTGAAAGGACAAATCACCTGACCTTTGAAGACCAGAGCAGTGGCCATGAGAGGATCTGTAAGCTGAGAGACCTTGCTCCACCTCCTTCCATGGGCCTGTACTTAGGATACATGGGTGTTCATTAAACAAGGTACACTGTACTGTTGAACTGGGAGTAAGGGAGCAGTTTGGATTTAAAACTGCCAAAGTGTGGGTGGAAGTATTACAGGACACGATGCCTGTTAGGAAGCTCCTGCAAGACAAAGGTAGCAGGCACGATGCGAGAATACTACCTTGAAACTTCTGCTTTTATGAAACTACTTTCAGTTACAACTATTGTTTTTGCACAGAAGCTTTGCTGAAGTGGTTTTAGCTTTACACTTCCAAAGTGATAAATAGGCTGGAGTGACGGCTCAGTTAATAACACCACTTGCTATAAATGATGAGAAGCTGTGTTCAAATCTCCAGCACTCATCATAAAAAAAAAAGCCAGCATATACCTTCAGCATCAGGGGTCTGAGACAAGTTAGTCCTGGAAGCTCACGGACTTGGCAGCCTATCTGAAACTGGGCTTCTGCCTCAAGGTGAGACCCTGTCTCAAAGCAAAATGGAGGAGACACTCACTTCCACATCCTCCTCTGGTCTCTTTCTTGTGTGTGTAGGGGTACGCACACTTGCATGCATCACACACACACACACGGGGTGGGGGGAGAAGAATGATAAGCCTTGACATGAGAAATCTAATAATGAAAGTGGATTTATGAGAGGATGTGATCAGTAAGTGCAAAGGTAGGTTAATTAAGAACTAAGTCACATGTGAAGTTTTAAAAGCTAAATACATTTATATAAGTGAGAAACCCTGGGGTCTATTTACAGAGCCTCTTTGATTAGTCAGTATTCAAAACAGCCTTGCACACTTGAGTCAAGTTTTCCAGACATTTTAAACATATCTCTCTCTGAAATGAGAGTTCAGATTTGGCAAATCGCAAACAGAACCTGCAGTTACTGGCTCAGCGGAACTGACACAGCTTTGCAAATGTGGAAGAGGAAAGTCAAAGATGGAGACCAGGTATGAATGTGGTATGAATGCCAAAGGAAATGCATGCACCGATTCTTAAGAGGTGCTAAGAAGTGACAGAACCAACTCCGGCCCTGAGAGCAAAGCTGCTCTTACACAGATGAACACCCTCCCAACACGCTCAAGGCAGAAAATAATTAATGGATGATACGAATCCCAAGAGCTCCAGGTTCTTTTCAGACGACTATTTCTGACATTTGTTTCAGAAAGTAGAAATGGCACAACTATACTATCAAATGTATTGATGAAATACCTGCTGTCGTTCTCGGGAAATACTTTGTAGTATTCCTGATCATGACCATTTCAAGATGAAATATATGTATGGATGGCTGGTGTAGCCTGTGACTCCAGAGAGACCTAAATTCAAATCCTGCTCCTGTGACCTACCTCTTACACAACTACCTAGAATCCAACAGAAGTTCCTTTTCAGTCATCCAAAGTAGAGATGTTCTCAGGAGAACTGCAAGTTACAGATTTGAGAGAGATATTTAATGTATGTGGTCTAATGCCTAGCATGCAGTATGGAACTCCTAAATTGCTCTTACAGTGTCCAAAAGGTTGGTTCTGAGAAAAGCAGGGCCCATGATTTTCATGTCCTACTTGCTCATTTGCACTCTTGGTGTGGCAGCTCTGTGTGCAGCTCTGTGTACAGGTCTGTGTGCAGCTCCCTATGTAGCTCTGTGTGCAGCTCTGTGTGCAGTTCCGTCTCTATGTGCAGCTCTGTGTACAGCTCCATGTGCAGCTGTGTACAGCTCTGTGTGCAGCTCTGTGTGCAGCCCTGTATGTGCATGGCATACAGAAGCGAACATTGTTTAATAATCAGAAGAGCATTTTCTCATCTATCAAGCAACCAGTATAAGCCAGGCACCAAGACAGACACTGTAGATAAATAAATGTGGCTCAGAGGCAAACATTTGCTGGTTCTGCCCCCTTTTATGTCACCAGGGATTAAGGAATGCCTGTAATATTGAATTTTCCTGGTAAGTATTTACAAAATAAGCAAACAAAAAAAAATAAGCAAACAATGCTTTTTATACCAACCTTGTACATCTACAGTCCAATATAGAAATTACTTTTGCTTATATTTTAAATATCCAGTGGGACAAAAAGTCAATACAAATTTAAGTGGAATTGGTTTCAAGTTGCATGCTTCCTAAATCAATGATATTCGTATAATATACTGGTATTCTGTAAACAGTTGAGGAATGTGTGACTTTAGGGTCAGAATACACCAAATGATTGAAAATGATTTTCTTTATACAAACATCCTGAGGACTTAAAACATTGCTCACCTGGTCTTCTTCTCCTCCACCTTCTTCATCATACTTCAAAATATTATCTCTTACATCATCTTCTGGGTCAATTAGAAGCTGCTTGGCCTGGCGCTCTTTATCCCGACGCTTCATCCATACCACAAACATGAGAACAAGGACTGGACAGGAAGAAAGTAAAATGCATACTGCTGTCATTCTGAGAGCCAGACATACAGAACCTCAGCCTTCCACATTAACGACGTAAGGACCATGGTCCACAGTTCACTCTGGGACTGCTCGTGGGCCTTACCCAGGACACTCAGAGCAGTCCTCTGCCAGAGCAGAGTGAAGACCTGGACTTTAGTCTGCAGTGTGTCACGAGTCTGTCGTGTGAGGCATGATCTCCAGAAAGACGGTATGGTTTCTGTCTTCATCTTGGCTTCTTAGCGGATCAATATCCCAGTAGAATGCTTCATTAACCCCAAAGACACAACACAGCAGTGAGGTAATTGGGACACTGGTCAGTCATCACTATACTCCCAAATTCTTAGGGAAAGGTGTTTGCTTGGATGGCTAGGGTAGGAAATGAGAGTTGGCTGTGTAATTGGATTCTGGGTTGTTTTTTGACTCGCAGAGGCGGCCGTTTCTCTGTCATGCTATTCTGCATTTTCTTCCCTACCTTGCCGTAGCTATGAAGGCATGGGGATTAGTTTGAGCACTGAAATAATATTAGGCTTTCATCCTTCACACTCAATGTCAGGTCTGAAACCATAAATTCTCCCAAGTTGATGTTAAACTCAGTGCCAATTCATTTTCCTTCAAAATGCTAGTGTCACTTTGTCATGGCTGCATCCATCATCCCTAAGTCTGTCCCGATAAGGTTGGCATGTATGGCACATTGTGGTTGAAAGTGAAATGCATCCCTGAACACACATCTAGGAATAAATTCTGTCTAAATCTGAGGATATCAGTTTACATCCTGAAACAAAAAGATTTAATGACTCCTATTTGAGCACGTTTTTATTATTGGCCATAAAAGTAAATATCCTCCTTTTAAAGCCAGATACATGATCTCATTTGCCATTGTTCAGGGCTAAATCTAGCAAGTGGATGATTAGTATAGCATGCAGGTTTCAAATTATAGCCGAAGCAGTCTCCACACAGGAAGTAAAAAATGCTCAGGCTTCTATAGTAATTGCTTAGAATAAAGGGACAGAATTCTAAATTACCAGAACCCTTGTAAATGGAGAAAACATAAAAGAAATGGCCAACATTTTCAAGGAAGTGATCGGTGCATAGTGTGATCACACAATAAACCGAGTCCCGCTGCTACTCCACATAAAACACTGGGCCCAGGCAATTTATTCTTTTAACCTCAATGTTTAGAAGTGGTTTCTAAAGTACTTTCCAGTGGTTAATTTCTCACGTTCCACTGAACCAAAGATTGCAAAGTATCTTAAAAAGGAGAAATTCCTTAATCTACCTTTATGCTAAAGACAGACAATTTGAGCTGTGTAATCATTTCTACTATGGAATGCACCATACGCTGAAGACAATCTCACCACTCTGCTTAGCCCTTCAGAAACAAATACCTTGATCCTCGCATGACTGGAGCAGGTTGCTGACTACACTTTATATGCAGGGAAATGAAGGAAAGCAATACACCTATTTTCCTAAATCATCATGTGCCATAAATTCATACTCAAGTCAAGAGAAGTGCTCAAACGCAGGACTGTTTAACATTTCTCTGTGGAAAAGGCTTCCTGTGGCCTCAAGCAATCAGCACCAGAAAGTGGGTGAGAAGGCGTGGGAACACAATCCTGGAGCTTGCTGAAAACACATCAGCACTCTAACTGACGCTCATTGTTGTGTGTATGCTAAGGAGACCCTGACTGCCTGCATACAATAGACAGCATGGTGCTCAGGGGTCCAACAGACTTGCTCAGTTAATTTGAGGCGGTCCCTTGCTGAGCGCCCTAGAAGTAGAAGGAATCACAGTTTCCAGGACAAAGTACTTACTCAGCAGGATGATAATACAAAGCAGAATAGCGATGATGGCGCCAGTGCCAAGCCCTGCACCCACAATCCTGTCCACATCTGTGCAGTCTCCGTTGGAGTCACACTGACAAACTTTGACGCGCAGGATGGAAATATTGGACTTGGGAGGATTCCCCGAGTCTGTGATGATGATGGGAACTTCATAGATACCAGCTTCCAAAAATTTTATCTTTAAATTGAGTTGAGCAAAATCACCTACATAGAAAAGAGAAAAAGAAAACAAGTTTGACAGTCAATACCTAATAAGATCTAAGGGAAAAAAATTCACTACTTTCCCATCTAACCGTAACCCATTGAAGAAATCACAATTATGCTGTATTATGAAAAGTCGGTTGGGGTTTCAACAGCTTTTAATATCTCATTTAAACTCTTAAATAGCATTTAAAATATATTTAATGAGAAGATTATGAAGTATGTAAAATTAATTTCCCATACCAGGATCCAAAATATTCAACTACATACACATTCGTTCAAATAATTAACCTGTTCTTACCATTAAGCCGGGTGATGGTCCAGTTTCTTTTAATAGTCACTGGAGATAAAGGAAGATCAAAAGCAAATGGCCCCGCATTTGGATCGATGTCATAATCAAGTGCTGTGATGTTAATTGAATTGGGTTCTGGAGTTTCACAGGTCTCGGCCTCTTGAGGCAACACCTGAGGGGCGTTGTCATTGATATCAAGTAAATAGATTTGTAGTGTTCCCGTTCCACTCATAGGAGGAATTCCTAAAAAGAGAGAAAAGTCAGTTGAGGGCAACAGTTTCTCAGCTGAGCCTCAATTGTGGTATTTTCAACTCTCTTGTCCCTACCATTGTATCATATGGGAAAATGCTCACTGCCACAGTAGCTGAATGGACAGGCTGTAGAACAAGCTCATTTCTTACATCTCTCCTAGGATTGCTCTGAGCTGCTGGTGCCATCCTATGGGACCTGGGCATAGATCTAATGCCTTCCCTGCTCTAGCTGTCCAGCACTCAGGGCTCATGAGATTATGGACCCCAGCCTCTGATGGAGAACCAGGACATGTGCATGTTTGGAGGGGAGTTCTGAAAGTTCAAATACAGCTGTAATCATTGCTACTAATTTCAGGCAACTGATTTAAGACCATAGCCTTTGTCTTGGGAACACATACTCTGGAGGAGAAACATGGGTTTTATTTATCATCCAACCACACACACGAGAAAGGATTGGGGCTGATCTTTGTACACTAGGTCACAGTATTACTGTGCAGGTTTAAATGGATGAGGACTTCAGTCTCTAAAAACTGCTCATGGCCTTTCTGCATACAGTAGAGTATACAAAACTGTATACACTGTTCGGCCTGAACTCAAACCTCTTCTCATTCATCCTGAAATGTTATCTCTCCCAGCTCATAAGGTCCTTTAGTCTGGCTTCTGCCGTATTATAATATCCACACATATCTAAAAGTTTTATGCGTGTGCATTTATATACATATCATTTATATTTTTATGTGTTTTATTAGCATTTTCATATACTGAATCCTAGAAAGTTAAGTGACATGGCTGAAGGTCATGAAACGAGAAAGGTGTTCATATCCACAGTCCTGACAAGGAAGTGAGCAAGAAGACAAGGAACACCTGGATCAGAGGGCAGGCGCATTGGCGGGAATTGTGTTCTACTCTTATGATATCATTAACACCACTTGCTTGATATCTTGAGTAATGTTTACGGTTACTATTGTTTTAATATTATTTGCCTAATGCATAACAACTTCACAAAACAGGCAACAGTGAAGCCATTTATAACAGGGAAACTAAGGACAGAGACTAAGCTTGCCCTTCCAAGTTCTCTCTTCAGCCTTGTGATTAGCAAAGTCCACCTGGGAGGCTTCACAGCTCCAAACGGAATATTGCAACTCTTCCTCCAATTAGAAGCAATGCACCTTGGTAAGCGAGAAGCCTAGCCGTGCCTCAAAAACAATATGCATCCACATCACTCATGACTCTTTAAGTCTCCACATGATAGAGCTTTCAGTTCCAGTGGAGAGAAAGGGCTGTTTGAAACAGGCACGACCTGATGCTTCACTACCTCTATGGCAGAGGCTGGTCCTGCAGAAGTTCAACACTAAAGGACTGAACAGAGTTCCTATATCAGAATGGATACAAAACACGGCCTCAGTCTATTGCTAAGCACATTTTTTGACAGTCATTCATTCAGATGAGTCTCATGACCACAATGTAAAATCGCACATCTTGACCACAAATTTGAAGCTTGTATTTTTTTTATTAAACAAACACATCCACAGTCTAGAACTAAAGTATCTTAAAAATATGGTTGTGATTCCATTTTGAAACTATTCACAATGACAGAAATATTTTTGTGAATATTAGTTTGTGCCAAGTACTGCTTTAAAAGCTTCATTTGAACAATTATATCTAGCTCAAAACAGTACAAACTAGCTATTAATACCATTATAGCTTTATTTCACAGAAATAATAAAGAAATAGGGTTGAAACTGTATTACTAAGTACACAGAAAGTAGAGGCTGGGGACATGTGACAGATAACAAAGCTACCACTAACCAACTCTGACCCAGTAGAGACCCATATGGGGGAAAATGTCAAAGTCTAATTTAAAACCAGCACCTTCATAAGTCTCCTATAATCACTTTTTGTATACGCACAAAAATAAGTTTCCTAGCACATTACAGGAAAAAGAACAATCTCAGAAAAGGGGAAGAAGCAGAACAAGAATAAATAAACAGCAGATTCTGGGAACAATGATGACAGACTTCACCTATAGCTCACAGGGCATCCGTGCATGTCAGGGCAGGAGAAGAGACCTGGAGAGCCATGATCACAATGACAGCCACTGTGCGTACACAGACAGTACCTCTTAGAGACAGCAGAAAAGGGCTTTATAGCAAACTGGTTGGAAAGGGGAAGGAAAAGTCAGGACTTCAAAATAAAACAAAACTTTGGAGCCTTAAAAGAATAAAGATCTGTGGGGCAGTGGTGGCATAGTCCTTTAACCCCAAGCACTCAGAAGCAGAGGCAGGCAGATCTCTGTGAGTCTGAGACCAGCCTGGTCTACAGAATGGCTTCCAGGACAGACAGGACAACACAGAGAAACCCTGTATGGAAAACCAAAAAAGAAAGAAAGAAGAAAAAGAGGAAGAAAGAAAGAAAGAAAGAGAAAGAAAGAAAGAAAGAAAGAAAGA
>LOJH01001923.1:18247-45651 GCA_001685095.1 Ellobius talpinus
AGAAAGAAAGAAAGAAGAAAATGCTATCTGCTTTCTATATAATTTAGCACTGGAGAAAACCTCAACTCCTACATAAGCACGAGAGGTTCTACTCTGTTTAACACACAAGAACAATGCAGAAAACATACTGAATTACATACCATTGTCAGAAGCAAGGAAGGTAGCATTATATATGTTGTTTTTTACATTTGGTGACTCTCTATCCAAAACAGCAATAGTGGTGATCTGCCCATTCACAGGGTCTATTTTCAGCCAATTGGCAGGATCAGATAATTTTGTGTATCTATGAAATGAAAGTACAGTGGCTTAAATATTTTAGATAAGAAATTAACAAAATGTAAATTTTTACAGGTTTAATTACAAAAAGGCAAAACATCATTCATTTGCATGACTGTAGATGATAGTCAGAAATAGAATTCTAACGTGTGGAAGTACTTCATGGCAGAGATTTTGGGAGGTATGTAAAGGCCATGTTCCATCTTACTCAGAAATTCTGCAAAGGTTTAGAGGAAAGACAAAAATGCAGTCTCCCTGTGGTCAATTTAACCGATCTCAGTTTAGGCTCTTGCCTACTTCAATACATAAAATAGGTGCTGAAAATAGGGTTCAAATATACTTTCTAAATTGGAGCCCTATCATACAGAACCTGGGGAAATCAGAAGGTATATTTTACATCACAAACCACTCCTAAAGGCCTCACAACCTTATGATGGTGGCCACAAAGCCTCACCACAGAGATCCCATAAAAACCCATTCCTACCAGGAGCCTCCAGATGGGGCAGAGCCTCCAGACTGGGCCAATCCTCTGATCTGTATCCTCCAAAGAGCCCCCCAGCTTCCATCTGTATTAGCAGATTCATCTGTTCAAAGTCCTTTTTAAATGTGAGGTGGGCTGAAGTTTTTTAAACTCAGATAACGAACACATCGTTTGAAGACACTATGGTATATTTTGAGAGGTAAAGTCTACAGGATTTTAATGCACCTATTAATTAACCATTTAACTATCCTGGAATCCATGTATGGAGAATCGGGGAATCAAAGCAGTTATCTGCTATTAGCAATTTTGAAAGCACTTAAATAAATTATTAATTATCTTCAGCTGCTACAGAGAATGGTTGCATGGGGTATGCCCTGCCAGCCACCCACTCCTGCCTCAGGGTGAATTAGGTTTTGCTGAAGGTTTTTACAAATACATCTTCTGGGTGCACTGCACAGGTACTGGGTACATCATTAGCTGTCCCATTTTGGTCTGGCACAAGTGCTTTCTTCTCTAGACATTTGGAGAAACAAGAGTTTATAATTTCCTGTCCACTCACTTTGTTGCTTTTCAATGTGTTTGTTATAAAAGCACAGGCTAAATAATTAATACTTTCAATTAAAAAGACAGAGTTGGAGAAAGTTTTATCTTCTACTAACACATGAATAGGCTCATTCTTAGCATTTTTAAGCTAATAAAGTCATGGATATCCCGAGGAGAAAATACACCGAAGAATTTAAAATTATATTGGAAAACATGCATGACACCATGTGATCTTTATTTGGGTGCTGAGGAACTAAAGAAGCCTATTTTTGTAGAACAATAATGTTTTAATCTCGGGAAATATGAAATATTTTCTGTAAAACATAGCAATGTTAGAATTAAATCATCAGTTTTCTTTAGTAATGCAGCCCCAGGGAAGTTATTCCTGTTCCATGGATGAGCCTACACCCATGCATATACAGATAGAGCAGCTGGACTCAGTGGTCATAAAACAAGAGCACATTCAGTTGGGAGGGGAATGTAGTAGAGGAATCTGGAAGGAGGTCGAGGGGAGAGACCAGGGGTGAATTTGAAAACATGCATGAAATTACTAATGAGTAAATAAACATTGTATTCAAAATTAAGAAACAAGAATGTCATCTTATCTTCTAATCATTACTTTCGGTTGGAAAGTACATTTCTTACAGGGTGAAGTTAACTTTCACACAGGGCACAGAAGAGAATCTAATTTCATTATCACTGTGGCATTTCCTACCTGATATTCTGTTGCATATATCGATCGGGATCCTGAGCTGTGAGCGTGGTAAGCATGGTACCTGCGTGAAGGCCTTCTTCTTGGCGAATTATTTTAGGATTTGGGGCAAAATAAGGGTTTTCATTGACATCGATAACTGTCACAGACACAGTTGCTGTCGACTGGGGTGGGTGCTGAATTCCCTTGGCTAATGGCACTTGGTTTTCTGCAGCAACAGTAAGGACAAACATCCTATTCGTTTCAAAGTCAATTGGCTGGAAAAGAAAAAAACGGAAACCATATTTTTGCAGAAGTAAGAATATCTGCATGCTGCCCTTCATCTGTCTTTGAGTCCTGTTTCCAAAACACTAGCTTTACCCTTCAGTGTGGCACGACGTTCTTCCCCAATTTCTGAAAAAACATGCAGGAATGTCTTATTGACACATATCCCAACAGAGAGATTTATGTTTCTCCAAAATTGTACGTGATTGCTGCATGGGTCCATTTATTTAGATAGCTGCAGAAATTTGATTATTTTCAATAAATCAGCACACAAAACAAAAACTACTAAACAATTTGAGGTTAGGTAAGAGCACAGGATTTAGTCTCTCAAACATCAGGGAAAAGATACCTCTCATGCAGGAAAACCTTTACCAGTTAATGAAGAATTGAAAACAAAATCTAAAATCAATACTACATATAATTGATAAATGCAACATAATTTTAAAAAATGATGCTAAAAACTTATTCAATTTAAACGTGTCTTTGAGGACTGGTAAAATGGTTCAGTAGGTAAGGATGCTTGCCACCCAGCCTGACTGACCTACATTTGATACCAAGAAACCATGATGAAACAGAGCTGATTCTCACAAGTTATCCTCTGATGTCCCCACACATGTGCCTTGCACTCAAAGACCCTCACGCTTCCCAGTGCAATCAATCAATCATTCCATGGAAATGAAAAGTATCTTTCATAAATTAGAATACAGACTGAGGAGTGAAGTGCATATACACACTCATCTTAAAATAAGTGTTCTCTAGGTAGATTTATGCTTTTTCTCCTTACTGAGCAAACTGAAAATCTGGCTGTCTTCCAGAATGATTCTGAATATTTTGCAGGTTTTAAAACTCCCACATGAGAACACTCTAGATGACAAATGCAATGCACAAATAACCCTTTATGTACACATTAACTTCGAGAGTCTCCCTGAATCCTGCTGCCACTAGAATGCTGTAGGGACTTCAGTCTGCATTTCCCTTGGTGACTTTGTCATGGAAAGAGTAACAGCAGTAACAGGGAAGGTCAGAGGGTGCCTCGTGTTGCCACTGGTAGACTGAGAATGACCAAGAGCTGAGACTCCCAAGAAATCTGTGATCAGTACAAACACAGCAGCATCCTACCCTAGGCATCTTCAAATCAACTTCATTGCAGTATTCAATTCAGCAAAACAGGAACAGGGCAGTAAGACTGTAATATGCTGAATGAGTGAAATGCTCCCTATGCAGATTTACATATGCTAGCGGTCTATGCGCAGACTGAGATCTATGCGCAGACTGATTCCTTTCGTGTGTTTCAATGTCATTTGTCCTTCACAAATGTGCAAGTACTCAAGCCCCACCTTCGGCAGAAGGAAGCTGAGGTTCACCAAGGTGGTGATGGCCACACAGCTTTGCCCCGGCAGAGCTGAGATGCAAACACAGAGAGCTCAGCTCTGCTGACTATTCCCCATGTATGTGGGAGATTTCCCGGCCCATCTCTTTCCTCTCATGTGGACACATATCATAATTCCCAGCAAGAAGCGCTTAGATCGATCATTTCTGTCAGGCAGACACATGAGTTCACTTAAGTGTCTAGGGGGTTAAAGGGATGGACTTTTATGAGACAGTCGTATTTGTTACCCTTGAAGAGCTTTTCCTTTGTGTCTGCCACCATACTGCTCTGTTGCTCTTTCGGCAATTTAATATCAGAAAACTAGTTTTGCTTTTTGTTTGATGTTTGTTCTTGGTTTTTGAGAAAAGGTTTCTCTGTGTAGCCCTGGCTGTCCTGGAACTTGCTCTGCAGACTAGGCAGGCATCAAACTCAGAGACTGGCCTGCCTCTGCCTCCTGAGTGCTGTAATTAAAGATGTATCACCATGCCTGGCTAGGCTAGAAAACTAGTTTCTTAAAGTCATGAAAATAGAATTTTAAAATAGCCATGTGAATGCAAATTGTTTATAAAATGCAGGCTCTCCTGCCTACATATTCCATTTTACTTTGATTATTTTTCTTTTGTCTTTTGATTCATTTACTAGTTGCCTAAACTCCATGAAGTTAGTACACCCTTTTCCCTCCTTTCTTCTCCCACCCTCTCACTTTCTGTCCAAACTCCATGAAAATAATAAGTATTGACTCCCTTCCCCTCTTCCTCTTCCCACCTTCCTGATAGGGACGGAACTGAGAACCTTGTGTATGCTAAGCAAGCACTCCAGCTACATCAACCAATGGTCTAACCTCAGGATGGGAAGGGCCACCAATGGAGCACCTATATTCATTTCAGTTTGCTGAGGACTTCCATGTCTTCGGACTGGTAAATCTATCCAAACCGATTTTAATTGTAGTGATAATGGGAGAGAATTTATGTTATCCTTAATTTCAACATAAATTAGGCTGTATAATCCACTAAGTAGCAAAGAATTCCAGATGTGGAAGTTATTTAAAATAAAACAGTCCCAAGATTCTACAGGAAAGTAATGGGAGAGGATACAGGCCAGTGCCTGCTGAGTAGCTGTCTGGCTCTGTGGTCCAAGGGACACTTACTTTTACCACAGTGACTAGGCCGTCATTGCTGTTGGGGTCTGTCTGGATGGCAAACCTCCCTGTAGGGTCTCCACCGCTGATTCTGTACACCGCATTCCAAGCTGGCGTGTGGGGTTGATCTTTGTCAGTGACAGTTAAGTTGGCTACGATGACATCCACCCTGTTCTCAGGGACTTCGCCGTAGAACTGCAAGAAAGACAAACCAGTCTGAGGTGAAATGTGCTCCACTGAAGGACAAGCTGCCTGATGACCATACCACCCTAATTTTACTGTCCCATTAAGTTTTTATGGTCTACACTAAACAAGGAGATAGGTATATGCTGGTAATCACTTCTATGTCTCACTGAAAAACAAAAGAAAAGAACTGCTGAAACAATTTTCAGCAATCAGCTGGCTTTCTTTTTACTTTTTTTTAACATTTATGCATCAGCTTCATTAGTATTAAAATTAGCACCCATTTGTGAGTATCAGTGTGATTAATGTGGGGTCCACAGAGAGGACTTATACATAGGAAATAAGTTCACTTGGGATCTAGGCAACTATATGCTAAAAAAATAGCACCAATCAAGCATGTATTCGGGCATCTGAAATGCTGGAAGAACTAGTACCTTTGCACCAAGCTATTTGCTGCAGTTTTAACTTCTTTAATAATAACTGGAGGATGATGAGGAAGTAAAGCTCTCCAATGCCTGTTTTAGAGCCCACGTGATGTAAACGTCAGAGTCAGTGGCCATTTCAGTCTCAGAGCAAGCTCCATTTCTATCTAACACATTTATTATTCATAACAAAACTTCTTCCAAATGGCCCCCGGTGCTGAAGTTCTCTGAGTGACAAGTTGTACTTACCGTCATGGCAGTGAACTCTGGGGGATTGTCATTGACATCTGTCACTGTGATGACCGCCGTAGCTGTGTTTGAAAGGCCATAAGTGGGATTGCCTTCCATGTCTGTGGCCTGAATTATTAACGTATACTGTTGCACTTTCTAAAAAAGACATAAAAATTACAAGTTAAATGACGCTAATTCCTCAAGAAGACATAACAGTTGTTCTGCAAAGGGCTCTTTATTACCCACAGAGAGCACAGCGTCCTTCATTCTGATTAACATGACTTGCAATTTCCCACGTGGAGTTTACTTTAACTCAGGAAACACAGGTCTGGTTCTTGTCTGGGGAGATTGAACTGTGTATATTCACCTAGACTCCCAAGAAGGAATGCATTAAACACACTGCAGATGTGTAAAATTCATGGCTGAACTGAAGCCTCCATCTGGTGTCAACCTTTCTCTTTTGCTACAAGGTTGCTAGTAAGTATTCGAGCCTTTTGGTGTATCTTATATATTAATTTCTATGTCTGGGACAATAAAGAAAACGAGGAAGTCAAGGAAAGCATATGTAATTCACAAATTCACAAACTGTGTCTGCCTTCCCTTAATATTATATACATATTTTTCTATTATATTATTACATATATTGTGTTATAACTAGTTGATAACATTTTCCCCACTCCTCATCAGTACTAACTGTTCAAAATTATGTAAGAGGTATATAGTCTTCAAAAAAGATCAAAATTTGGAGCTGAAGACATAGTTTAGTGGTTAAAAGCACTTGCTGCATTTGCAGAGGATTGGGTTTGGTTCCCAATGCTCACAGGTTGGTCCGCAAACATCTCTAACTCCAGTTCAAGGGAACTGGGTGTCCTCTTCTGGCTTTTGTGGGCACCAGGCATGCATGCAGTATATGCAGTACACATAGCATCACACAGACAAAACATTCATACACATGAAATAAAATGAATAAATCTAAAAAAATTTTAAACAAAAATTAAGGGGTATATGCTGTAGGAATTCCTACCTCCAGTGCCTTTAAGTTACCCGCCCACTTGGGCGTGGCCTCTTATACTATATACGCCAATGTAAAGCGTGCATCCGGCCTCTTTTCTGGCTATGGGATACAGCTACTGTTCCCCATTCCGGCAGAGGATTGTGATCTGTGAGTCCACCCCCAAATAAATAACCCTCTATTATACTCAATTCTAAGCTACTGTAGGATTTCTTTTAAGCATCCTTCTTAATGTAGGTATACATTTAAATCATTAGTCCTGGAACAGAATAGGTGCTTAATTGAATAGGTTAATAATGAATGGATCAGCACTAAGATACAATGCACAGTGTCTATTGTTTTGAGCACCACCCTATTAGGGATATAGATACGGACACAGTTACATTCAGCTGACTTTTATCAGGCTAGCACCCATTACTTGAAAAGTACAGATTAGCTCTTTTAAAAAGGAGCCAAATGAAGCTGTAACGCATGTGCAGCGGAAATCCTGGGATTATCCTAGAAACCTATGCCGCCAGCTGATAGCATTTTATTTGCAGAAACACCTAACCAAAAGCACTATCTAGAGTCATTTGAAATCTCTGTGAAATTTGGCACAGAATAACAAGGATCATATTCCTAAATGCTAAACCATTCTGAGCAACAAAACTCTCTCTTCTTCCAACTAAACAAAACAAGTGTCATTGCAAAGTGCAGTTCCCTCTGGTTCTAAATATAGCTGACATTATAAACAGCCATTCTTAAGGGATGCCTGCAGCTTGGAGGAAAGAGGCACAAATTGTGGCTTTTGATGTAGTCATTAGAGGGAAGGGCAAAGAACAGAAAGAAGTGGGCTGGTAAGCCAGCCCCACACGTGAGGTTTAAACACTGTTCGGTTGATTGTCAATCTCTAGCAGATAGTTTAGTTCCTTTATTTCTTCCTAAAAGAGAATATGCCATACTTTTAATTAGAAAAACTTCAAATATGTAGTGCAGGATGAACCATTTTAAGATTTTGTAACCCACAGCATTTTATTATAACCCAGAATGGGCTGTGTGTTTCCTTAATGGCTTTTCTTCTCAAGACTATTCCTTTGGGGAAAATCTCATGGGTTCTAATCCCTGACAATGAACTACAGACAACTAATATTTGCTAGTGAGAGAGAACCAGTCTCTCCAAGGATGAGTTCCCTAACTGGTTACAAAGTCAACCCTGAATCATATACACACAGGTAATGCTAATGGACTCAGCAAGTTGTATTTGTGTGTGTGTGTGTGTGTGTGTGTGTGTGTGTGTGTCAGTTAAAGAAAGAGGCCATCGATTTGAGGAATGAGGTGGGAAGAAGTGAGGAACTGGAGAGAGGAAGGGGAAAGGGGAAATGATACAACTATGTTTTAATTAAAAGATAAATCTTTATAGATGTTCATTCAGTTTCATCCTTTTGTGGTTACTGAGAAAACCCAGTGCAGGGACATTCAGTCAGCTTCCCAAGTGAAAACTATGAAAATAAAAATGTCCTATGACTGAGGCTAAGAAACAGTTAAGCAGCCAAGGTGACTGGCTGACAACTCTTCTGGAGGAGCTGGGTTCAAATCTCCACACCCACATGGCAGCTCACAACTGTCTATAATGCTAATCCCCAGGGACCTGCCACCCTCTTCTGCTCTCTGAAGGTACCAGGCATGCATGTGGTCCACAGATATGCATGCAGGCAAAACACTCATGCACAGAAAATTAAGTAACATTTCAAAAATGCATGATGACTTATGAAATGCCATTTGTATAGCTATTACAGTTCTATTAACAATGAAACATTCAAGCTTTCTTTTTAATAATGCTATAAAACATATTAGGGACATAGAGTGTTTCCTAATTTCGATTCTATAAAAAATTATTTTAAATTATACAAGCACAGTACATACAATTTTGGATGGAGCTGAGATGTTTGGATCAATTGCTAATCTTTGAAATTTTCTACTGCTTCAAGCTGGTGCTGAAATCTTTGAGCTTTAAAGAACATTGTGTGGGTGTAGTGGTGTGCACCTGTCATCTCTGAACTTGGAAGCTTGAGCTTGTGTTAGTTTCAGACCAAACTGGGCTCTGAGATGAATTCAAGGCCAGCCTGGGCCAGAGAGTGAGACCCTGTTTCAATAACTACAAAAAGTCAAAACTCTAAACAAGGACATTGTGATTTCTTAAATGCAATGCCTGTTAAAATCAAAATTGCCCACTTGATAAATAACCTAGTCTCCATGTATGTTCAAATGCCATGGTGGTAAACTGATCTTGCATTTGGTAGGGAAGTTGTGCTAACTTATGATTTTAGCAACTGAACTGTCCAGAATGCCTTGCATGATTTAGTCATGCTTGACTGACACTGATGGGTAACATCTCTGAGAGGAGTATGGCTGCCCGCCCTCGCAGTGCTACAGTGGATGCAGGAATCCTGACTTGCTTCCTGTTATAGATGATATAAGGGCTTTCCTCCTTCGCTTATTTCCACCTCACCCCACGCCTGCTTGGTGATGTGTCCATCATGGCCTGTTGCATCCATATGTCAGTTCCTCTACCTATATCAGCAATTCTCCACCAAGGTGACTATGCCCAATGAAAAGATCTTCGTCAGTGTTACAACTTGGGATGTATCATTGACCTATAATGGGCACTGGTTAAGGATTCCATGGAACATGTATGACAGTCCCTACATCAAGAACTAGTTCAGGATGGTGGCAGTGCAGAGTTGAGAAACCTTCTCCTTGAATAGTAATCTTTCTTTGTTCTGGGCCTGATAAGTAAATGGTTTGAGGCACAACTGTTTTGGGTCTTCAGCAAAGTGCCCACAACACATTTCTATCACTGTTTCTAACTTTTTTTAATCTATTCATACTTCAATCTGTGTATTGCCCCCCACCCCCAAAACATATGCACACACAGGGAAAGCATCTAAAATTATTTCTACAAAGAATTGCATGTGATTGTATGAGTGATAGGCATCACTATTCCAGCGTGGGAAGCAAGGAATTCTTGAAGCCAACTAGGCCAAGGAGGTATTGTGGTCAAAGTCTTAAGGGCCTGAGATGCCAAAACAAAGAGCTTTGCCTTCATTGTAGGAGGTATGATGAGCCATTTCACCATTGAGGAGACTCAGCAGTTTGCATAGATTATGAGGAGTCTGCAAAGATGTGAGAACCGAAGTCGGTAACAACTAGAGACCACATGTCATGACCAAAAAGGAGTCCAGGGCAGAAGTATAAGAAGTATTTGGCCTAAGAAACAGGAAACATTGTTTTTTCCCTGCCAGGAAGATAAAATGCTGTAGGATAAAAGTAATGGATGATGCTCAGTCAGTAAAAGGGGCTGCCAGTCATGCCAATGTGGAGGGGTAGCTACAAGGACTTACTGGGCACCAGGTTCCTGAAAGCTTCACGAGTGCTACATTGTCTTTCCAACCTTTTGTGACATCCCTGTTACAGATGTGAGGACCGGATTATCGGTTCCCAGAGGCCCAGCAGCACCTCAAGAAGAACCTCAGACTCAAACGTGGTAGAGAATCTGTGAAATGTGTTGTAGTTTCAATGTTAAGTGCCTCCTACAGGCTCATGTGTTCGAATAACTGGTCCCCAGCTGGTGGTACTGTTTGGGGAGATTGTGGGACATTTAGGATGTACAGCCTTGTTGGAGACAGTAGTTCACTGGAGGAGAGACCTAAGGCTTTAGAAGCTGGACTAACTTCCTGTTTCTTCTCTGCTTCCTGGCTGTGGATGTAAGTGACCAGCTGCCTCCTGCCACCACGCTTTCTTCGGCAATGGGCTGGAGCACCACCTTGAACTATGAGCCAAAACAAACCCTTCTTGCCTTAGGTTGCTTCCTGTGGAGTAGTTTGGCATAGAAGTAAGAAAAGTGACTGCTACAGGTAATCCAGAGAGGGGACTGGTTAGGCATGGAGAGGAAAGGCTGGAGAAGGTAAAAAGTCAGGAACAGCCACCAGCAGCCAATGCAATAAGGAGACAGAAGTCAGAGGTACATAAAAAAAGGACACTGGGGGAGGGGTGAAGGCCTTAGATTTTGAGACCTTAAAGAATAGACGTTTTTAAAACCTCAGATTAAAGAAAAATTAAAAAGTAACTCTGATAAGCCTGTCAATGGTTAGAGGCTCCATCTCTGAAAGGTGTCATACATCCTGAGAGAATGATAGTGAAAATTACTTTCTACGAAAAGGAAACTGTGAATTTTAATAGAAATAAAGGAATTCAAGCCTGCATAAAAAGTCAGAGTAATTTATGCCCGGCCTCAGGCAGAATTACCATAAACCATCCAAGATAGATGTATTTTTTTTTCTTACAGAAATGACTTTCAGAAAAAGGAAGGCTTTCCATAATTTCCTCTGGTAACTCATTGTTGATTTTTAATAATTCCACTGTCAAGAAGCGATTCCTCATATCGTATCTAACCCATGATCCCATAGCTTCCATCCATTTCTGCATTAGTGTTATCAAGGGTGCTGGATGGCTTCCCGTGTGAACTGTGGGATGTACTTAACTACAATTACACCCCACTTTGAGCTTTATCCGGTAACTAAATATAGTCTCTCTGATTTTTTAAACATGGTTGGTGTGCATAAAACTGCCTTTAATTCCTTATGGCTCTTTCTCGTCATGCAATGGCCAGGGTAAATACGAGAGAACTCTCAGGGAGAAGCTGGCTGAACCAGACTTCTGTATCTCATGAGGATGTGTGAGTGGAAGGAGAAATATTACAGCTGCAACCTGCACTACATCTTCTTGATATGACGGACCTTACCCTGGAGAGGAAATGCTGAAACACACTCCATAATCTCATACAAAGTATGGCATTCATATTGAGTTTATGGGTGTGTAGAAATAGCATTTCATACTCCATTGGGAGAAGTGGAAATACTCAGACTGTGACTGAGCCATCTTTTCCTATTTTTCTCTTTGGAGTATGTGAGGTGTAAACGTGTGCCTGCCCACAGCCCTGTAGAGACCAGAGGAGGATGCCAAGTGTCCATTCCATTACACTCCACCTAGACCAGAGGAGGATGCGAAGTGTCCACCCCATTACACTCTACCTAGACCAGAGGAGGATGTCAAGTGTCCACTCCACTCCACTCCACCTCACTCTTTGGAACAGGGTCTGTACAGAACCTGGAGCTAGGCTGGCAGTCAGCAAGTCCCATGATTCCCCAGTCGCTGTGCCCACATTATGCTGAGTTTGCAGGAACCTCGCAATGACTGGCCTTTTATGTAGATCTGGGGTTTCGAACTCAGGTCCTCATGCCAGCACAGTAAGCACATTTACCCACTGGGCCATTTCTCCAGTGCCCTGAACTTTGAAAGCACCACAAAAATTAAATTCACCTTTGGATTACTGAACATTTTCAGAGGCCAAGCACCTTTAGAAAAAGAACTACCAACAGTGGAGGTCAATGGATAAAATTAGGCCATACCTAATTTCTAAGTAGGCTTCACAGACATAAATGAATTCATCTTGATTGGTTCTGTTAATTGATTATAGTGTTTATGTAACTAGCAGCCATGTTGCCTTCTCTTCAATTCATGTGAACACTACTGGAGCAGAGAAAGTACCAAACTCAGCTTCCCCATTCTTTCTCAATGATATAACATCATGGTGGACATGATGTTTCTCTTTGACATAATCTGAGATTTGATTGCCGCAAAAGTCGACTCAGCCTGGAAATTGAAAACCACAGCTATCTAGGTGTTGGCATTTGGAGAATTCACTTGAACAATGATTCTGCATGGTCAATGACCTTGCAAAACTGTAAGAGGACCGCCAGGACACAGACTATAGAAAGGGTGTGAAGGTTTCCTGAGGAGAGAGCTTTAGGAGAAGGCAAAAGGAGGCTGGAGCATGAAAGTGTTCAATGTCTAGAAAAACAGGCTCAAAAGGCCCTTTCAGATGGGACTTCATGAGCAAAACGCAGTGCTCAGGACTACGCATCCACCTGACACTTTACCAAATTATGCATATTCTCTCACACTGAGTCACCGTGATGTTTAATGTGGTCAATGTTGGTGTTTCAGGAGCACACATTCCACAAGTGTGATTCTCGACATCACCAGCTTTAAATGCTCGATAGTAGAATTAACAGCTACCAGTGTTCAGACATGGCAAGTAAATTCTCTTAGAGTTCAGAAGAAAGTGCTCAGAAAGATGATAACTGCCTTGCAACATGGCCACCAGGCAATTCACAGAACCCCAGACACGTGACCACAGGCACATTATTTGTAGTCTCTGAAAATGAATTCAGAGACATATTCCTTGACCATGATGTCTAGCTTGGTTCCCCATGAAAACCTTTGACTATGAACAAAAATAGGAGGAATCTTAAAAAAAAACCTCCAAAATTGGAAAGGAGAGATTATTGGCCTAACTTAGTCAAATATCACTGAAGCTGACATTAACTTATACCATATACACATATCATTTACGACATGAAGTTCTGTGAGAACTCCCACTGCTGACCAAAAGTGGAACTGAGCATGGGAATGAGAGTTTGGATCTACCCCGGCTGCCTCTAAGACATGCACACATTCAGGACAGTTTGGGGTCTGCTTACCTCTCGATCCAGACCAGCTGCCACAGTGATGATATCCCCAGTCTCATTGTTGATTGTAAACATGTTGGGTGACGGGGTGCTGGGAGCCTGGGACAGGATCCTGTACCTCAGCATCCCATTCAGGGCGTTGGGGTCGTCTGCATCAATAGCAGTGACTGTCATCACGTAAGTCCCTAGAGGTGAACAGAGCAGGTCATCCTTCACTCCAGGGAGCCTAAAATCAGGCATCCTTACTGTGCTGCCTGTCTCACTCTCACTTTGTCACACGCAACAAAAACGTTTTAAGTCCTTCAAACAAAAATATTTTTAACATAATCAAACATGGCAGTGCAGAAGTCAGTCGGTAGAATGTTTGTCATGCAAGCATAAGGGCCAGAGTACAATGCCCAGAACAACCTGAAAACAAAAGTCAGTTCTAGGAGGTGTGTGCGTGTAATTCAGTGCTATGGAGATAGACACAGGCAATTCCTGGGACTCACTGCACATCCAAGCCAGCCTAGTCTAACTGGTGCCAATGAGAGACCCTGACCGAAAAAAGGTAAAACGGGCTTTTCTTGAAGAGTGACACCCGCTGGCCTTGCATGCATGTGCATCCCCAAGCCCACACATGCCATCATAATAAACATAATTTAGATGCAAAAAAGAATTACAAAATACACATGTTTATAGACTCAATTCTTCCCATACCTAGAAAACAAATCTAGTCTATGATCCCCAAAGGGCTCATGGCCAACTTTAATGCAAAGAACAAGAAATACAGTTTGCTATTTGCAAAACTATTTTATGGCCACCCATTCTTCTCTCTGGTTCCACAGTAGCATTTCACAGAGCTTGCTGGGTGTAGCTCTCCCAAATGCCCAAGTCATTTTCTGAGGGTAAGCTATGTGACAGGAAGAGCCCATTCCACTGCCCCGTGCCAGAAGGAAGCACGCTAGGCAGTACTGCTCTGCTATGCTGGGCAGACACTCAGCACTGCGCACTGTTATTACCTTAAGATTCAAGGAACACTGTAACTGGCCTGGGGACTTTAACCCACTGAATATTTTAAAAACTAAATTTGGAAATCAGACTATCCAAGCAGGCACTAAGAGAACCCAGTCACTTTTAGACTAGTTTGTTTTGTGAGATCTCTTTAGAACAGAATGAGAAAAAGTTCTGTCTCTGTCTTCTAGCATACCCAGAGTCTGGGCTTACTTTAGGAATGTAGAAAATTCACCCCAGAATTGGTCATGGCTTAGCTGTATTATTCAAATATCTTTTCAATACTCGTTCTTTTCAACAAGATATTCTGTCTGATTAAGCAGCATGTCCACATTTTCCTTAGTTTAGAAACTTTATTTCATAGGTATGAATTGACTGGCTTTCCCTTTCTCTCCCCAGCTAGACTGAAGCTCCTGCAGGGCAAGGGAGCTTCCAACCACAAGAAGTGCACCCTGATTTGGCTTTCCTTATAGTGATCACTCAGAGACTTTCATTCATGGGATGTTTAACTGGAAATTCATGATTGGATATGCAATAGGTATAGCTTGAATGGCTTATTTCATATGACAAGGTTTGTAAAGCAGTGGATTAGATAAAGTCTGAAATAACCAAACAGGAAAATGATACTTAAAAATAAAACTCCTGTAGTCAAAATGTCCAAAGTTTATTTATATTTTAGGATATTTGCATGAGAGACATTTCATTTACTTAGTTATATGTTTATCTCTGTGTGCGTGCGTGCATGTGTGCGTGTATGTGTGTGTGTGTGTGTGTGTGTGTGTGTGTGTGTGACAGCATGCATGTGGAGTTCAGAGGACAACTTTCAGGAGTCAGTTCTCTCTTCCCACCAAGTGAGTCCCTAAGGATTGAACTCAAGCCCTTAGGCTTAGTTTGTGCCTTCAACGACTGAGCCATCTTGCAAGCTGCACAAGACCCATTTTAGCAAGGCTCGGTCTGATTCTTAGGCCTTCATTATACTGAAGTTTAAAATGTGTGAGGCTGGAGGATAGCTTGTCTGATATGAGTCTGAAGGAGCCACAGAGGACAGAGTTCCCTCTATGCTCTCCCCTCGCTCCAGCTGCTCTCCACACCTACCTCTCTTTATCTCGGAGGATATAGACAACACTTGGATCTACAGTCTAAGGCATAGTTGTTTCTTCCCACAAATTAGCTGATGCCTTAGGAACCTGCAGACATTGGTGGGAGGGCCAAGGTACAAGTGCATATGTATCTTTAAATAGTGATAATTTATAAAACAGAATAATTAAATCTTTCAAAACACCAAATCTGCCCACAAAGGCTGGCAAAACATTTATTTTTTCATTCCTTTACAGACTGAGTGCTTGGGTCTGCTAGGCTTTCAGACTAAATAGGCCTTTCTGGCCTGGCTAATTTGTGATTGAAGTCCTTAGTTTTCAGTACAAGACTCTGAAATGTCAACCACTTCACAATGGCAAGAGGCTTTCTGCAAGGGCTGCCTCAAGGCCAGGCCACTTTCCTTATGACAGCTGAAAGAGGGTTGTGGAGGATATGCGGCAGGGGCACTCTGGAAGTAAATACCCAGTGTGTCACAGCTGCCACCAGCCCTGCCTTGCTTGTGGTTTCACCGCCTGGTAACAGGCATCAAGTAGCTTTTTCCGATACTCTGTCCCCTCTGAGGGAATCTGCACTCTTTACCTCGAAAGTCTCGCTTGTGACTCTCACTATGCCAGCTGCAAAGCAAAGAAAGGCTACTAGAGATTCTGTAGGTTCTTGTTTGCAAACAAGGTAGAAGTCACAAGGGATATTGACATGTTTAGCAGTTTTCCCTCTTCAGTTTTCCCCTTAGTTGCTTCCTTTTGCTTCAAAAGCACTGTGAATGACAGATAATATTAAGAGATAGATACATTCCTTTTCTTACTGCTATCACAGATTCAGTTACAAATATTTTTCTCTCTGAGAAAATATTTGGTAGATCAGGTTAGCCTTGAGCTCAGCATATAGCTGAGGATAACCCTGAATTTATACTCCTACTGTTTCCACCTCTCAACTGCATGGATTGTTGGTGTCGTCCACCATGCCCAGGCCCACTTCTTATTCAGTGTTAAGAGATCCAACCCAGGTCTTTGTGCTTGCTCTGCAAGTATTTTACCAGCTAGGCTACCATACGACACTTCTTTAACTCATGATATATTACTGTTCTAACTTACCAGGCTTTGATCCTTCTGGAACAGACCCATTCCAAACCTGGTGTAGAAATTCAGGTCTGTTATCATTCATGTCAATGACATTGATGACAATGTCAATGGGGTTCTCCACTTGGTTGCCATTGATGTCCACTGCATGTGCCCTCAACTGCAAAAGCAACCAGAGGACAGAGCCACTTAAAGATCTGCCTGGGAGATGATAGAACAGGTGGTCACTATGCTTCCACAGCAGCAAGAACATCTTGAGGACAGACATGCATGGTTCCCCTTCCAAGATGGAGCCAGCCCAACCCTGAGATGAGTGGAGACACAGTAGCAGAAAGCCACCCATCCTCTAGGTGAGGCCTCGTGCTGAGTATGCAGCTTTTAGTTCAGCTGATTCACAGAGAGAGCACTGGAGGATCAAGAAACAAAGCATGGTGATTGCCACATCGCTCTCTGTGGACAGAGCCCAGGTCCAAAGCCAGCTGTGTCCAGATCGAAAATATCCATTTGTTAAATACAATAGTGTTGGTAAATGACACCATTTTTTAAATAAATATTAAGGTTATTGAGAGAAATGAATTAGGTATGTGTGTATAAGACATTCCTCACCAAAGTCCTAGAGGTTAGTATCAGTGTTTCTCTGAGAAATTTTGTTGTTGTTCACTATAAACAAATACAATCACTCAGCTACTCTGGCCTGAATATCTTCTTAATCTTCTAGAAAACAGTGGTTGCATCTTTTTCAAAGGCTATGCGTATTCCACTGTACTATTTCTTTCTAAGTGGGATGTTTTAACAGTTTCCTTATGATCTCCAATGCTGTAGGCTACTTTAGGGTATGTCCTCATCCAGTTAAAGCAGCATCAACACATCCTTTTGATTTCTAGATTACTAAAGACATAACACAATGTAAATTTTATTACTGTTTTTCAATCCTTTTGAAGCTTGAAGATTTTCTTCTTGATTTATTTAACACAATATATTTCATTAACAGATTCTTAATACTGAAATTTAATTATAGTTATGTAAAATAATGAATCCCAATTACTCTAAATACTTGCAATTCTGTAATTAATTCTATTTTGCTGGTGTTGCTTTGAATGCATACGTAGCAAGCATTTGCTCGGGTTCTCGGCTGAATATATTTATTTGCTGAATTTTCACCACAGGATCTTAGATGGAGAAAAGTCAAGCAGGAAAACACTGGGGTGTTTGCTCCTGTGTTGATGATCACCAATAGAGACTACTCTAACTAGAATATTAAGTCCCACCTCAATCCAGCTATGCAGTCTTTGTTAAAGACTTCAAAGTATTATTTCCATTTTTGTATGTCAGAACAAAATAAAAAATTATTATCTGTTGTTCCCTCATGAATTTTAAAACAATAAGCTTGTAAATAATCAAGGTAATGATTGAGTTCTGAGTCACAGAACTCAAAATGTATTTAACTTTCCGTAGGCTTGTCTCTTCAGTTCTAGGGGAATCTAGTGTACCTGTAAGACACCAGAAATTTTAAAGTTTTCTTTAGGTGCAGGAATTTAAATGTTATTGGTGAACAAACTCAGAATCCAGTAGCATCATGCATGGGGGAAGGCTTAATGCCTATTGGAGATGGCAATGCAAAAATGGTGTTGGGTAACAGGCTGAGCAAAGCCAACAAAGCCAAACTGTGTCAAGATCCTAACTCTCTCTGTTAAAATCATTCTGTGGAGGCTAAACATTTGAAATATAAGAAGCAAAGGTGACAGACAAAACCTGAGACAATGAGGAGCTTAGGTTCGGGAGGGCCCTGATCAATATCCCTGGAAAGCTGCAATTTATGTCATACATGTACTTAAATGAACTGCACGATGCAAATATGAAGTAACTGATGCCTATGAAGAAATAATATAAGAGAGAAAATATAGGAAGACTAGGCATGGACACCCTATTGAAAAAAGTTCTTCATAAGAGAAAAAAATAAGAGACAGTCCGGAAAAAAGATTCACCATGAATTACGAACAGGCCTGCTGTGCTTATAGCACTAGACACCTAAAAATCTGTGGTCTGGATGTTTACATACTGCTGCTCTGATCCTGTCCATCCAAACCTGTTCGAGTGGGTTCTCTCAGCCATTTATACGAAGGCAAGCACTGGCATGTCAAAAGTGATGATGTCTCAGGCCATTTCCCTGTGTTTGATGTTATGTTGGTATTACTTGTTTCTTAGCATGCATCGATTTCGTAAACGTGCTTATTAAAGGAAGCAGAAAGCCTGCAGATACATTTCTGGTGTTAAACCTCAGTGTTGAAAACATGGGAGTGTCCCGAGGCAATGGAAAACCACACCTACACACATTCTGAAGAGCAGCCACAGACTCAGTAGCTGGCTGGAAGCTTACGTGAAACCGGGCTATCAGCTCGCGATCCAGAGGCTTGGTGACTGACAGCTGCCCTGAGATGGGGTTGATAATGAAGATGCCCGTAGGAGGCTGGTCAGCTCCTGGCCCAGTGACACTGTACCTCAGGGACAGGTTTTTATCTCTATCAGACCTGATCTGGGGATCAAGAAAACAATCACGTAAGCAGAAACCAGTAGCACATTTGTTATGGGGCACACCACACTCCAGATCCTTGCTTCACCCCCCACACCCATGTATCAGTGACCTCTCCCTTCCTCTGCTTTCTTTTCTTCTTTCCTTCCTCCCACTTCACCTCCTCTTCTCTGTGTGTGTGTGTTGTATGTGTCATGCATACATACATGTGGGCCTCTTCTGAATTTGGCCTCCACCTTGTTCGTTGAGACAGGGTCTCTCTGTGAATCTGGAGTTCATGGATTTGTGTGGACAGCCTAGCCAGCAAGCCTTAAGGGTTCTTGCTTCTGATTCCCCAGCACTGAAGTTACAGGTGGGGATCTGAACTCATGTCCTTGCACTGTATGGGAAGCACTCTACGACTGTGCTGTCTTCCAATTCTATTCCTTGTTTCTTGATGATGGGCTTAAGAAGAGATAGTACCTATCTCCAGAAATACTTGGGGTAACCTTTTCATCCAAAGGAGCACTAGCTGGGAGTTGTGCAAAATGCCATGACTTAGCAGTGTCCACTTTTAGACAAAATTGCCAGGGTAAAATATTTACAATATAGTAACAAATGTCTAATTTAATAAAAATCATATTGTTTTCATATATTAGAAATGGTAAGAAATAATAATTGTTTAGCCACAGCTCAAAACAACCTTATGTGGGACTCTGTTACTGGGGACATTCTGCACATCAGATTTCTTTGCTTCCATTGTACTGACTCAGTGCAAGCAAAGCTTCTTATGTTGTTTTCAGGTGGTACTGAAGGCTGCAATTCTCTTTTCTAAGAAAGCATCTCGGGGGAGGTTCTTTGGATATATTTGCTACTCCTAACTAAAGGACATCCTGTCAGAGCAGAGCAGGTTAGAGAAATGGAAAATGAAAGAGAGGTAGAGACAGAGAAAGGGCAGGGTGAGCAATAATACATATGGATCTTTATGTATTAGGTAAGGGAAATTAATACAGCCATTTGATCTAGAGATATTTCTTAACTTAGGGCACAATTCTGTTTTTCAGTCATATTTTATGAGTGTTGATAAAAAGCACTTCTATTTGGGGTTATGCTCATTGTTAAACTGAACTATATATAATACACATTAGGATAGGATATACAATACAAATTAGTGACTTATTTAAAAAGCTCACAGCTTTTTATGTATGTGTTGGATTGCTAAAATAACCATAGAAACATTTGCATTTTAATAAATGGGAATATGATGATTCAATATTATTGTACTTTTAAGTAAATAATACCCTGTTGATTTTACTTATTTTTTTCTCATGTCTGACGGTATGCCATGGAAGTAACTGCAGAACTCTCCTTCTCAGATTTGAAAGGCTCGAGTTTTGCACCACCCCAGGGATTCTGTTAATGGTACCAGAGATCATTTTTTTCCCCTTAAAAAAATCCTGCAAGGGTACTTGGTGCTGACAGTTTTAGCAATGATTGCCCTTTATTTCTTTTCTCCTCCATCCCAAACTATCATTAGAGGGCAGAGATCAACATGGAACGTCCTGGATAAGACTATGGTTTGAATAGTGAGAGCTGGAAGGGGAGGGATGGGATGGTGTTGGGGTTCATGGGTTCACAAAAGCCCTATCATTCAGTGCCCAGGACCTAGGAGAGTTGTGTTATAAATAATCCAAGAGATAACAAAGGAAAGTGAAGGAGGCTTCTTAGGAATTGCACTTCCACTCAGACTCAACTGTATTTCTACATGCCATAAACCATTTCTAATGTCTCCTAGCCACAAAATAATTGAAATGACAGCTCCTCACTCCTTACCCTGACAAGCTCTTGAGGAAATGGTCCTCTGGAGTTTTCTGGTAAATTGATTGGCGGGATGACCCAGTCTCTCTTCTGCCTTTGTAGGGAACCACTGTGCTTGGCGAGTTGTTTGGGGAATACTATTTCTTCAATTTCTTGTGGGTCCTTTGCATTAAATGGCAAAAAAAAAACATTCCTGAGGACTAGGAAGATCATTCATTTTCTACGATCAAATCAACATTACTGGATACCTATGTGTGGAGGAACCACAGTGATTTATGCACAAAAAGAAAATCTCAGGAGGCCCTTTCCTCGCTCCTGTTCAGTAACTGCAAATGCTATGGTACATATGGGCGGCACCAGTCATGAGAACTGAATTAGAAACAACTTATTAGATAGTCCAGTTGAGTAAACTACTTGCCGTTTCCATAAACCATCTCTGAGAGTAGTTAATATTAAACAAAGTTTAATAGCGCCCTTTTATATATTTCTCATTAGTTTAGAACACAGTTCAGGTAACGCTCCCACTGTACATTAAACTCACATCTCGGTGTGCTGAGATATAATTTGAATTCCAAGAGAAGTTTAATATATACCGCTAAAGAATGTCTCAAATATTTATGACCCTATTAAATCCCACAGAATTAATGCTGTAATTATTCTAAACCTATGTCAGCTGTGATGGATGCAGTAAATGACCCACTTTGCACAGTAGGCATTAATCTCTGCTATGTGTCAACATTTTCTTCTGTTTCTCTCGACGTCTGTGGACATTTTAGCCATTAGCCCTTCCTGTCTCTGTGCAAACATCCAAGACAGGCTGCTGGAGCACAGAGAGCCAACAACAGGCACATCTTTTCACCCCATTAGGTACCAGCCTCCTACTTTATATAACACTCAAGTGGCCTAGCAACAGTCAATGACTTCATACATTGTATTCTGCATGATTTGAAACCTTAACTCTAGTATAAGAGAAAAGCAAAATATTTTTCTAGTATATTCATTCATGTTTGAGTGAATGCATTCACAAATAAATATCAGGATGGCCTGTGTTCTTATCTGTGACTGTAGTATACGAAACATAATGCTTAGAGTTCAAAGTCATGGCCTTCAACGTATATGGGTGTGCCCCTGAATCTTTGTTTGAATAAACTCAAAGAACCTGGTATTTATAAATGGTATAGGATTTCTGAAGTCATTACTCTATCTCACTTAAAATTCTTATGTAGGTATTTGTACAGAGTGAGTGCCCAACAAACGTTTACTGAGCCCAGCAGTTCTCCGGCTCACAACTGCTTCCGCGAGAGGGAGCATAACACTCCTCAAAAGCACAGCGCAGGATGAATATTTCATGCTCCCAATTTGTTCATGAGCTAGGACAATACTCAACCCCATCACCAGAAATACGTTCCTGTCTACACTGTACATCTGCACCACCTCATAATTGAACAGATGACATCTCCCAAAGATGTCTTTATTTTGTGGTCATACTTAACAGCTTGTAAAGTATCTCAGAAATGTAACAGAACCTACTTCTAATTTGAATTCAATTATAAATCTCAAAATATAAACAAACCTCTCCAAGGCAATTTCTGGTTGCTTGAAATATACTTAGGCTATCACGTTAGAAACACAACAAAGTACTGATAATGAGACTGAAGTTGATAAAAATGGAAATACTGGCCATCCATTTATATGGTAAGAATTAAACCGATAGTCTGTCATAATGATAAATCTAGTTGCTAAGCATCATTCGCAAAGCTGTGTCTGGGACCATACCTTCGCAGGCTCTTCAGTTAGGGTTGGCTCCAGGCTCAGGTTTACGGCTACCTGCCATTTCTCCTGGGTCTCTTGGTCTTGGGCGTATATCAGGAACTTTGCCTGCTCTGCAGTGAGAGGAAAGCTTCTCACGGCATACACCGTGCCATCCTCAGCAACCTTGAAATCTGCTGGCTCGCTGCTTTCGTACTGAACTTTCCTTTTCCGATTGCAGTTGCTGAATTTCACTGTAAAACAGTACACATGCCTGCTTACTCTACCAAGGCGAGAACAGCTAAGGCCATAACATGTCCTGGGTTTGCTTAAATGATACAATGCAGCAGTTTGAAAACACATGGGCCGTTTGCATATGGTGTGTGTGCATGAGTTCCCACGCATCTGTGTGTGACTTGCCCAATACACAAGATACAAAGACCTGAGCTCAAGTTCCAGTGCCATTCTCCAGGAGACAGCTTGGTATTTGAGGTATCATATCTTATTTACCAATTTGGCTAGACTGGCAGGCCAGTGAGCCCTAGGCATCTCCTGCCACTGCCTCCTGGGGCCTAGAATGATGAACATAATCATCACTCCCAGCATTTGTACATGGCTTCTGGAGATTGTGCTTGGGTGATTATGGTTTCACAGAATGCACGTCATTAGCTGAGGCACCTCCAAAACATTAGGAAGTTTATCTTCATACCACAGACCAAGGTTAGTTCTCTCTAACTCCAGGTTATGCAGATGAGGATTACGCCAAGTTCAACTGACAGCATGGAGATTATAGTCCAAAAAGAAAGCAGCTACATTCACACTGAGGTCCTCAGGGTGTACAGACTTTCTTCCTTTGTCTTGTGCAAGAAAGAGAGTACAACTACGGACAGAGCAAGCATGTTTTGGCAAGCACTTATGATCTAGAGATAATGTAAACTACACAGGAGGGTATGCCTAGGCTGCATGAAAAGAAGATACTAGGCCACTTACATGTCAGAGACTTGAGCATTCTTGGAGTTTGGTACCCTGGACCAAACGTCCCCTCAGAGAAGGAGGCATGGCTGAACCACGTATGGTGAGCAGTTGCCCCACATCTCCTTGTTTAAGCTTCCTCTCCACCTCACCATTTCTTAGACACTGGGCCATAAGGTACATTTGCTTTCAACCTTGACCCCCTTGTGCTAATGTTGCTTCCTGCCGTCTAATGAACTCCCATCATCCCTCATTCCCAGTTGTGAATGGCCTTCATCTTCATATACCAACGAGAATTCTATCACCAGCTGCCCAGCTGAACTTTACACTCAACTAGAAATGCATCTCACACCTGGGAGCCTCAGCTGCCGGTTACACTGCTCACTTCCTGGCATGGGACCTTAGTGTGTTATTATTCTTGGACAAATACTCAAAGGAAGGAAATTCTGGGCATCTTCATCAATACCCATATGTGTCCTAGAATCCCAGGAACTCATACTAGTGAAAGGTGAAAACTGATAATTCCTGTTCCTCAGGGTGATTATGTACTTTTGTTTTCTCACTATAAATTCTTACTAAATGGGAAAAAACATGCATCTTGAAAATGTTTAAATAAGAAAAGTCAAAGTCTTAGGATGGGCATGATCAAAACAATTTCAGGATGTCATCCATGCCAGACATAACTGGGTTGTGTCCATGTCAGTCACAACTGGGCTGGCTCAAAAATTAGGCAAAGTCAGCACTTCATTCATGCAGTGCCAGCCAGTCCGCATCTCAACAGATGAGGAAAGTTAAGAGTCCACATTTCCAAAGAGAACTGGGCGTGTTCAAGCCACACTGGAATCTCTGAGGAAGCCCACTTCCTTTGCAGCCCACCTTCCTTCATTCTGAAGAAATATTCCATCAGAATGACAAGTGAAGTCATGGCATAAAAAGCAGCTTTCATTTCCCATATAATTGATGCTGCTGTCTGGTTGTGATGATATACGATAGCGTCTTGGCAAGTGATAAATACGTCCAAAGTACAGAGTGCACGTACAGTCAACTTTCATGTTTCTCAAGGATACAACTGAAAGCTTTTTTATTTGTTATCCATATTAGGTTTTAAGAGACAGGGTCTCCCATAGCTCAGGCTATCCTCAACTGAATTATGTAGGCTACAGCGACCCTAAATTCTTGATTTTCTGGCCTCTACCTCGTGAGTGCTGGGATTCCAGACTTGCCTGACCCCAGTTTACGAAGACCTCTGCCTCACACACGAACTGTTCTTTCAGTTCCATTCACATCGATTCACTGAGACAAGCAAGGACTACAGCCAAGTTCCATACTCGCTCATTTTCTCTACTAACCGTAAAATACGCGATAGAAGCAATCAAATATTTTAACTACTGGAGATATAACTTTTCACATAATGCCATGTAAACTGTCCTTCAAATTTCAGTCATTGAAACTGAAAATAAAAGTTGTAGCTGCAACTAAACTATGTCAGAATACAACACTGGTCTTTAGAGTGTAAATATCTCGAAAGATACTTAGCTACCTCAATCTTTCATTTAACTTAAAGTATTTTTGGAGAACAACGGCATTTGCTTTCTTTGTAAATTAAAGACAACCACAGAATCACTAAAACTTTTTTTGGAACCTTGCTGAGAAGTCAAAATGACAGACTTACACTATCTTTTATTAACAGAGTTACTTTTTGATATCATAAAAAGGAATTCATGATACTCAGCTGGCCCAGAGATGTTATCTGGTCTTTTTTTGCATTTTGTCTTATGTCAGCATTGCAGCATGCACCCTCCCAGGCCACATCTAGATGATTGCACCTGTGCCCTGTGTGGTCTTCTCCCAGCTGCAGCCCACCTAACACTAAGCAAGGGCTAACTTTACTATGTCTTCACATGTGACCTGTGACACTAGTCATACAGTGTTTTCCATTCCTTTATAGGTAATTTGGGGCTCTAGTCAAACACGCATCATGCCTTCACAGGTAGCCTGGGACACTAGTCATGCATGTGTTTATCATGCCTTCACATGTAACCTGTGACACTAGTCATTCATGCATCTATCATGCCGATTTATAACTCTCCTAACCACTTTTTAATATTTGTTTTTAGTTTTTAGAATGTATGTGTCTGTGAGTGTCCACACTGAATTCTTAATGCAAATTTTAGACAAAAGTTGTATTAACCCTGTGCCCATTTTAGCAATCATCTTAATAAGTACTTTCTTATGTGACTATGCTTTTTCCTCTTAAGAAGACACTATCTTTTTAGTTTCTTGATAAAGACCCTTGTTTTTTGATTATCTGTGACACCTAGAAGTGATGATAAAAGTACAAATAAGTGTTCATAAATATCTATCAATATCTATGTATGTATATATACACACACATACACACATACACACACAATAATATATCTATCAATACCCTATGACTTAAGAAAAGTAGAAGAAGAAAAGAAAGAAAGTGGACTGGAAATGTAGAGAATTTCTAAAGTATACACAGCTGGCTATATCACAAACCCACAACAAAATCAATGATCTATGCCAAACCCAAGTCCTTCAAAGGAGCTGCAGTGAGTGTTCACATTTAAGTTTATGGCAGAAATTATTTGAACTAATTATTTGTTGGCGGTGAAGAACTGTGAGGTAGTGCTAAACTTAGATTAAAGGGGGAACTGGATCAAGGGTTTGTTATGTCAACATAAGGACGTGGGCTTGGATTTGGGGCACCAACACTGAGCACAGAGGTTCCTGCCGGTAATCCTTGTTTCATGGAGTAGAGAGAGGAGAATCCCTGGAGCTCACTGGCCAGCGGCCAATCCAGCTTCAACTGTGAGCTCCAGCCTCAGTGGGAGATACTGCCTTAAAATAAAGAGGTGGAAACGTGACCGAGGGAGAAATCTGACCCTTGCCCTTCACATGCCTGTGTACAAACCCAAAACCACATGAAGATGGACACTCATACGTGACATATACATGAGCCTAACAGTGAACTTCCATGAGAGATTCATTATTTCTGCTCTGCAGATGAAGAAGAGAGCTGCATCCTTGCCATGTGCCTAGAACCCCAGCCATTTCCCAGCAAAGGTGTAAAAGAACCAGACGAGTTAACTCACTGAAACCTAAGGAGTCAATCAACAACACAATTTGATGACCAAGAAGCTCGATAAATACCGAAGAAGAAAATAATGCCAAATTTACAGCTCCAAGATTGTCATGGCAAACAGTGTTTTAAAAGGTAATTCTTAACTCAGAGTATTGCCCCAGGGTCCTAGAGAGACAAGATCTGGAGGGGAAAGAGTGTTGGCAGATGGGGAAGGATGTGGGCAGTCAAGGAAGAAAAAAAAATTGGTGCTTTTTTTTTCAAAGTGTCAGTGAATATTCTAAGAGTAAGAAGAGTTTGTTCTCTGAGAATCTGATACTGGAAAGAATGATTTAGAGGGTTTAAAGGATAATAATTTAAGGTAAGCCAGTTAGTTTCTCCAGTCCCCGCCTCTAATTTATAATTCTTGTGAATTGGTTTAATAGACCAATAGACATTATTAGCTTTTTTTTCTTTTTGAGTTTCAAAACAAATACTGATTTTCATTTAATCAAATATTAAAAAAGGACAACATCTGGTTATCGTTTAGGTTTGTTGATCTACTTCTTTGTACTGGGAACTGAACCCAGGGCATCAGGCACTGTTAAGCACATACTGCATCATGGAGCTGCACTTGCAACCGTATTCAGCTATAAAGGGATGATTGTATCTCTGTGGGGCTGGGCAGATGGCTTAGTGCATGTCATACAAGCATGAGACTCTGACTGTGATACCCAGCTAGTGCTTGTAACCCAGGGCTTAGGCGATGGAGACAGCTGGATCCCTGACTCACTCATTGGCTGGTCAGCTAGTTTAACCCCATTGTCAAGATTCAGATCAATGAAGAGGCCCTGTCTCAAAAAAGTAAAGGTGGGGGGAGAGAGAGAGAGAGAGAGAGAGA